>JBBPSI010000143.1:0-64924 GCA_038093515.1 Butyriboletus loyo
ACGAATTCGCGAATACCGATCCAATCGAAAGTTTAGATTCAGATGGTATGTAAGAATGTTCATCTGTGTCTACGGAATAGTCCACAAATGTAGATAAGGCAGAGAAAGAATTTGAAAAAGAAGAAGAATTTGAAATATTGTTCAGTCCTCCAGGTACCCCTACACTAGAAGACTTTTTCATTTTAAAGACCGCGAGGCCTTTTCCTTTGCTTCGCAAGCGAAGACATCTGCCCAGTATGCTCGGGCGTCGTCTCCCATATACGCGGCACGCTGGGAAACTTCTTGTTGCGGTGCTCCAACCGCAGGTGGTGCCGGTAACGGCCTTGACTGATATGAAGAATTTGGAGGGGTTACCTCCGCGGCATTAATTTGAACCCATCCTTGGACGTAGGTTCCGTCGGCCTGTTGTATCCACTGCTGCCTTACTTTCGGGCGCGGTGTGGTTCCAGGTTTGTCCCGACGGTTCGGGTTCTGAGGGCAGTTAGGGCGGATGTGTCCGGCTTGCCCACAGCCGAAACACGTTCTGGTCTCAGGGCCAGATTGCTGTGCGGATAAGTCCATTGGGGCTCCGCGGCCCGGTTGAGTTCCGACTGGTGTAAAGCCAGGAGGAGGTCCTTTGGGAGGCGGGTAACCTCTTTGGGGCTGCTGCGAATACGGCCTCCATTGCCGCGCTTGCCCCGTTCCTCTCTCGGCGTACATTTGTTCGAAGGACCTTCCTGTCCTCCTGAACTCTTCAACCAAATTGTTGAAATCCTCTAAGACATCCTCTGAGCATGAGAGAAATACTTGTTTGTAAATCTCATATTTAACGGCCCGTTTGAGGAGTTCGATGGCGTGCTTTGGTTCGCACTCCGACTGCCTATAGAGAACTTTGAACCTTTCTAAGAAGGTGTCGATTTGTGTTTGGCCCTGAGTAAGTGCGGCCAATTTCCTTAGTGCCTGATGAGCAAGCACGTCGATCTGGAAGTGGCCCCTGATCATGGCCTGTAAGTACTCCCATTCTGGCCAAGCCAGATCCTTCTTCCTGCCTTTAGATCTGTCAAGGGGATCTATGTACTTTTCTTCCTCCATGACATAATCTTCCAAGACCAATTGAGAAAAGTCCTGGCCTTTGCCTTTGATGCGGCTAAGAACCGCGACCGTCCTGAGTTTATCTGTTTTCCAGGTGTTGACGGACACCCAGACTTTAAGGGAAGTCCACCAGTGGTGGAACTTTTCTCTGTCGCCGTCCCATTCTCCTGGGTCAGCAACTTTTTTAGAAATTCCTCCTTGGGTATCTTTTTCCAGCCACTGCGCGAAGAGGGCGCGCAGTGTCTGATCGTCGTAGACGGCGGCAGGGACATAATCGGTAGGAGCGGGGGCGTAAGACGGACCGGGATCAGACATCCTTTTCTGGTCGTCGTCTGGGAAATCCGTAGAATATTCGGAACCCAGTTTGGTAAGCGGAAATTAAAGAAGTTGGGGGCGGAGGGAAAGGGGTGATTCTTGAATCTTCTTCGGCAACCTTTTTCTTCGGCTGAACCGGCTTCTTCGGCAAAAAACAAAAAAGAAAACTACGAGGTATAAAGACCCTTACTGTCTCCTATCTTCCAAGGTGACTCTGGGGGACTCTACAACAAGTAGAACGTAGAAAATATTTCTTCGACCGGAGGTAGTATCTCCGACGAAGCTTAGTCCGGTAATGGACGGTTACAGGTAAAAACTTTTTTACGACTAGTTGACAAATTTTGAAAGTTTTTCCGGTTCTACCTCCCGTGTTACCACAGGGACTACGATTGGGAATGACTCAGCCAAAGGGATTTGGGGGTCCCTAAGTCGTCCTTCGCAAATTGGGCACGACCCCAACGCGGACTATCAACTCCAAGGGAGCGACGGAGAATGAATTTATGACAGGTATGTTACGCGAGACACAAAGTCTACCCTTCCAAGGGGTTCCCCTAAAAGCGGCGGGGGCAATCAGAAATGAAAACTGCTGAACGCGCAGTAACGACTCTTAACCCTGAGTACCGGGTTTTCCCTTCAGCGGGATTTCTGCTCCGTCAAGTGGAGGCCTACTGGTATGTGCGGATAGGGAGAACGAGACGGGTACGCTATTGGCCAATCGCCGACAAGCACGCTACCCCTACCCTGGGGACCGGGTGTGTATCTGAAGTTTTAACCAAGTGTTGCGAGGCAACGCGCAGTCGAATGCTAGCACGTAGTACCCTTTCACACGAGGTCCCACTACAGTTGCAGGTCTACACAAAGACCTGGCAAGATGGAATCAAGGAGCTTCAACTTAATCCTCAACTGTTGCCAGCGAATAGACAAGTGGTTAAAACTAGGGAATCCTAGTCTAACCACGAGCCTTTATATATTGTACAGAAGTGCGCACAGACCATGCTGTGCGTGAGATGATCTACTATACATGGATAGACTAAAGAAGAGAAGCGCAACGGTGATTAACCACACGAGGCGCGGGGATCAAAAAGAAGAGAAGTAAACGGAGATTAAATACATGTGTCGTGACGTCATAGAGTCTAGGCCTGGTCTAGGCCATGACATCATATGCTTAGTCAGCAATGGATCACATGTAAGTTCCCACGATCACGTGCACTATGTCACGTGACCTTTGAAGTTGAAAACGACTAAGTCCAAAGTGAAAGTGTACGAATAAATGTTATGATTATAACAATCGGAGGAGGCCAGACATGCAGCGAGGGGGCAGTCAGAATCATCCCAGCCAATGAAGCGAATGCGCACGAGGTCGCAGTCAAGGCCCAGGATTCCTCCACCACAGGGACCACCCCCCAGCATCCGCATACCAGTGCACCGCCCTCAAACACAGCAACAATCCCCGCTGCCCCAAGGCCAGCGAAGCAGTGGCCTACCGACAGTGGTCATCCGCACCCTTCCCAGGGCAAAAGGTGAGTATTCTATTCTATGCACCATGATCTATATGCTGATTGTTGTAGCATTTCCTCGGACGTCTGCAGTGGCGTCTACCTCTGCAATCCTGCCCCCACCTCCACCCCAGCCCAAGCACCCTGGCAGCAAGGCTACTGCACCCCACCCTCGCCCTCGCCCACCTCCTTCCATTGCAGCGGAAGAAGGGCTTGCTTCCCCTCCCCTCGCCCTGCCCAGCTCAGGCGCCCCTGCTGCAGCTGTAGGTAGGAACTCGGGGCTTCGCCCTGGGCCCTCCTATGGCGTTGGTGGGTCTCTGCTCGTTTCACGGGTGGAGCATGTGCAACTCCGCAAGGAGTTTGCGTCCTGGAGCAGGGGTTCCTCTCCCTGGGGCATGTCATCGAACAAGCCCGACGACATGCCCTGCAAATCCCTGCCAGTGTCCCATCTGCCGCCCCAGAATGGTCCGCCCCCACTGCCCCAACGGCACCTCAATCCCCACCGGAAGCGACAGCTGCAGTGCCGCCAACATCACCACCCTGCGGGACGCCCCCGCCAGGCAGCACCATATCTCATGGCTTCACTGCAGGCTCCTCCACACCCTGCCAGAGCGAGCAGGAGCCTCGCCAATGCAGCCCACCAGCACCACCGCCCCCTTCATTGGAAGCACCCCAAGTGCCGCAGGCTGCATCATATCCGCTGATTGAGTCGCTCGATGCGGCAATGGAGGATGAGGCGAAGTCATTGGCAGGGAAGGAGGGAGAGGAGGTGCAGGGAGAGGATGTGATCCCAGGGGATGGAGGTGGTAGATAGCAATGTATACCTGGGCAGGGACATGTAGAAGTAGCTTTTTACCTTGTATATATTCATTTTCTGAATCCATTCACAGTCAGAATAATTATAAAAAAATCTAATTATAAGGATGAGGGCGATAGGCCCATATGCTACAAGAATTCTAACCAAGCCTATGTATGTATGTACTAGGGAATGGTTAGTTTAGCGGATGTTCCGCCTTTTTGACCCCCTTTTCACTGGTGTTTCAACCTCTGCATCAACAGGGATTGGCGCCTTGCAGGCACACAATGACTTATGCACCACTGTATCCTCCACGGATATCCTTTGCCATTTGGCAATTGGTGGGGTTGCGGGCCTGGGTGGGGAGGCGTATCGTTCCACCACATCTCCGACTGAGTCTTCCAATTGCAGCTGATGTGCAGTTTTCCTCTTGCAGGAAGGCCTCACAGCCAGTTCTGTGGCAGAACTGCCCCCTTGGGCGATTGGTGGTACTTGTGCCGCTCGTTGCTGCTTAGGGACTGATGTCAATGCCCCTGGATGTTTACCATTGGCCTCCTTATGCTTGGCAGATGCAGCAACTGCTTTCCTGCTCCTTCCAACGTTTGCCTCAGGATATGCAGTTGCAGGCTTCGGTGGAGGGTCTGCTGCCCCCGCTGATGGCTCTGATGCCATTGACTGCTGACCCCTGAGAATACCCCTGCCCGCTGCAGCAGGCAGAGGGGAATTATCTGCCACAGCAGTAATTTGTGGGCGGGAATTGCAGGGGCACTTCACCCCTGCTTGGGGGCCTGCCCAACTCCCTACCTCCTTCCCTGTGTCATCCCCATCATCCACCACCACCTCCTCACCACCTTGCACCATGCTCTCCTGCAGCTCTCCTGACTCATCCAGCCAATGGTGAAATTCAAATACATCCTGGGGGTGGCTTGTCTGGCGTTCTTGAATCAGGCGGAGGAAGTGCAATGCCTCTGCGGTTCTCATATGGCTGGGTTCGTCGGGGAATTCGAAGTCTGGGGGGAGATGCGCCTCCACGATGAGCTCATGTGCGTGGGTGGGCAGCCTCTTGAATGGAGCATTAGCAGAGGGCCAACCACAGGCTTTTCCTTTCATAGGCATCAGTGAACCTTCCATAAAGTCATGGCGAGCAGGCTTACGGTAATGAGCGGTCAGAAATCCATGAACCATAGATTGAAGGCCACCCCTTGAGACATTGTCTGTTATGCTGGAGTGCGAAACAACTAGCAGCAAGCGCTTGAATAGGGGCTCGAGCCTAATTGGGAGATGGCCGACTTGTGTAGACGACGCTATCGGGCTTCTGCAGAGCAAGTGTCGGCGAGATGTTGTATGGTGGCGACCAGACGAGATCAAGCTGAGGCTTATCGGCTCTATTGGCAGATGGGGTATAAGCTAGATTGCTAGGCACTTGGTAGATGCGTAGAATTAGCTAGAGAAGCTGTACTATGCTAAGTACACTGGTATATATACTAATAGATATAGCGCACAGACCGAGCTGTGCGTGGCAGCGAGGGTGAAGGGTTATGAGTCGCATCAAGTCATAACCACGAAATGTGGAGCAGCAAAGTGCTGGTAACGAGGAAGCGAAGCTCCGGGTAAAGTGGCGACATCGTCAACGAATAGGAAGAGCAGAAGATGAAGTGACGATGTCCACGAAGTGCGGCCCACAGGGCAAAGGGGATGCGAACGGCGGAGCCCTTGGATACAGGTCTCGATGCGAAGGTATGACGTGTCATAATCTATTCACATGCTAGTCACATGATGAACCAAATGTCATTGGATAAAGAATGAAGGGACGCGACAGCTCAGCTGTGGGTCCAGCCCGATGGGGCGACAAGACAGGGGCTATCTCAGTGTAGCGATACTGAGACTTGCGGAACGACTGGGGAAGTGGATAATGTCTACTAGGTGACTAGGGAGCGGGCGATGGGCGGCATCGCGAGACGGCGGGGGCGGCAGGGACGTGTGAGCATGGGAAACAAGTGGCGGGGTATGCTTAGGGGTGAAACTGTAACATTGTCCAAGGCTCCAATCCATATTGACCCATCTCTGCAGGTTATAGCAGAGACATGGTCTGCCTTAGCTGCCCGCCGGTGTTTCGTTTTCTTCTGTGGTACCTCATCATGAGAGCTGTTGTCGGAATTGCCCTCACTTTCCTCATCCTCCTCTGTGACTCTGAGCGACTCTCCAATGAAGCTCTCCCAGCAGGAGGTGACCTTTGAGATTCCTTCGAAAGCCCGTCCGCCGTGGATCTCCTCGTTGACATCGCTCCTAGAAATTGTCAGCAATTACCAGGGAAACAGAGTCTAAGACTTACACTGCAGTAACCTTCTCTCCCTTCTCATTCTTCCATCCTGCCAGCATCACCAGCCACATTCCACATGCCTGCCACATTTCATATGCAAACTCACGGAAAAGATCTCTGCCATAGCGGGCTGCATTCCTAGGGTTTTGTCAGCCCCTGCTGATGTAGCATGAGGCAACAGAACTCACCTGGCCTTCACCTCGTCTGGTGGGCCCCTCTCCAGATTCCACTCCACCACTGTTTCCTCTGCCTCTTCCAGCTCCTCCTGAGTCAGCTCCTTCATCATTTCATGCACTGCCTTCTGATAATGGGACAGTGCATCCACGGTCCCCAATGTCTTTCGATACCGCTGCATAATTATCTTGTTGATGTCCTCTTTTTTCTGCTCTTGCAATACTGACTTGGCAGTCCAGGAGTGGCCAACCTTGATGCAGCTATGATTAGCCCTGCCTTTACATTGGTTATACACCCATGTTTTGTATGCCTATGAATGTTTATGGTCAAGTTTGATTTATTGGATGGAATCAAAGTGCTTACCTTTTCTCTGGCCGCCCATGCAAGGCCCTCCAAGTCCTTCAAGGAAGGCAGTTGATGAAGTTGGCGAGATATTTGGGCCAACAACTGTTTCCTTGCTCTCCCTTTCAGGCTCATCCATTGTGCCTTCGCATTGCTAAGGACCTTCAGTTCTTCCGCGGAGACCTTCATACGAAAGGAGTGGATCGGGTCTTCTTCTTCCTCTCCTTCCAAATCATGGTCAGAAGAAGGCTCAGATGAACCAGAGCCCCCCTCAATCTCGGAGTCTTCTTCCCCGCCTTCCAAATCACTGTCTGCACCCAATTCGGATTCACTTGAGCTTTCCTCCACCTCAGGCAAGTAATCACAGTCAGCTTCTGATGATGATGAATTCATATCAAAGTCTTCATGAAAGATGATGGAGGCCATAGTGGATGAGGTAGAGTTGTGGATTGGGATGACAGATGGAGCCCATCGTATTTCCTTCCGACATACCATCTATTCTGACAACCCATGTCCCGCTTCTGATGGAATTCTCCCTGTCATACTTTTCTGTAATTAAATACAGTTATGTGGTGTAAATATGTCTAAGATGTTCTAGCCCCACATTGCCGACCCTGACAGACCCTTGATGTGATGCCAACACATTACAGCAACATGTTAGTCACCTCTATGGTGCAAGAGCTTCATACAGCATCTGTGCACAGAGTGAATACCTCGTCTTGAGCTCCAAAACCTTCTAAACATGAAGGGTAAACCAATAAAACATTCAAAGAAGGTCACTTGGGTCACTTGGGAAACCAAGCAGTCCACTAGAGGATCCAAAACCTCTTTGCTTCCAATCAGCAATGCCATAGAAACTCCATCTAGAAAGAAATCTTGCTCCACACCCTCTTCCCCAATAAAGCCTACTCCCTCCACCTCCAATGCTGCAATACCCCCTGTCTTTGATGGTAACCCAGAGTTTGATGATGGGATCCAAGACTTTGAGTTCATACCAAGGCTCAGACTCCCTACCAAGGTTTATTTCCCATTACATAGAAATCCCTATAGCTCATCATTCTCAAAAGACCCAGAATGATTATCTCCACCAGTGGGTCAATAGCAAAGATCTGTATTTGAAAATCCTACTTGATATGAAAGCCCCACCTGACCCTAGGAAATGCTCAATATGTGAGGGGGATGGCATATATAGATGCTCTGATTGCTTTGGACAACCCCTTTGTTGCACCCTCTGTTGCAGAGCCCAGCACAGGCAGCTTCCATTTCATAGGATTGAGCAGTGGACAGGGTCTTTCTTTGAGACCTCATCACTCCGCCTTGTGAGTCTCATCTCCAATATCTCCACTCAACTCACTGATGACCTGCAGGCTGGCCTTGAAATCCATCTTGGCCATGGTGGACATCCCTGCCCAATCAGTGGGCTGGCCGCAGGCTCAGCAAATGACATTCCAATTCAAATGGAGGATGCGGAATTTGAGGATGAACCATCAGGAGACATTCCTGCCTATTTGAAACCTCTGCCTGGGTCAGACTACCTTACAGTTGTAGATGTCAGCGGAATCCATTTTGTCTCTGTCAACTACTGTGCCTGTCCACAATCCGCGGCATGCCACATCCAGCTCCTTCAGGCAAGGCTCTTTCCATCCACAATTGACAACCCCAGGACCGCCTTCACCTTCTCTGTCCTGGATGATTTTATCTGAGATAATCTGGAATGTGGAACATCAGCAAGTAACTATTATAGTAAGCTCCACAGGATCACATCCAATATTTTCCCCCATCTTGTCACAGTGAGTTACATCATCTCTGCCATGAGTTGGCAGGCATTCATGGCCCTCCAGGACAGGTATAGAGATCTGTTGTGAGTATCCCGAAAATGGCAGCTGCTCAAGCTTATGAAGTGGGGCGGTTTTGGCCACCGCCAGGATCCGCCACAGCCTGGAGATCTCGCCCTATTCTGTCCTGCCTGTCCACAGCCTGGAATTAATGTACATCCTACTGAAGATGATGATCTATCAGAGTGAGTTGGTTTCTGTGAACAGAGGGTAAGGAATAATCTGATGTGAGGGTTGTAACAGCTCAAAATACAGCCGTACAGTTATCATGGATGGGAATTTCAAAGTGGAACACTTGCATGATAGGCGGGCAGGAGATCAGGTTTGGCTCATGGATGGGCAGGGCTTCACGGTCACCCATGGCCCTTATCAGGCCTATCTTGCAGCCACGCACCACCTGCTAGAGGTATGTCACCAGGCTATCAGCTCGAATTCCCTGCTTACATGTCTTCCTCTGACCAAAACAGCAGTCTGCTTGCAACAATTACAGGGCAATCAATCAAGCCAATACCAGCTGTGGGAGACTTGAAGCAACCGGAATAGGGGTGACCGCCTGTGCGCGGCATGGTTGCTTCATCCCACATTCCATGGTTGATTTCCAAAAGGGAGAGCGGTAGGTAATCGATCTTGAAGCGCCGCTCCCTCACTTGACCTTTCAGCAGACAAGTCAATATGGATTACTCCCTTGCCAATGCCCTCAAGTACAACATGGAAGGTATCCGCCGCGTGATCAGCTTCTATGACATAAATTGCGCCTATATGAAGAAGCTGCGACAAAGAGTTAGCAACAACACCTTTATTGATATTCCCGCAGGTCTTGAAATAGTTCTGGGAATTGGAATATGGCATGTACATGGCCACCAACCTCAATGCTTCCCACGATATGCCCCGCTTTTTATTGAAGGGACAGGGTGGATTGATGGGGAGATCATTGAAACCCTCTGGTCTATCCTTAATATAATCCTTGGATCCACCTGCGGAATGTCATCCCCGCATTGTCAAGAGCTCATTGACTTTCAGATGAATGACTCCAACTTCATGAAAATGATTTGAATGGGTGAGCATCATCAATCCTGACTGCATTCAGCCTTTGAAACATCTAACCAACTCTTCACCAGGGATAAATCTGGCAGGGAAGCTCAAGCTGGCTTGTCAGTCTGCTGTGGATGCCCACAGGAAATTCGACAATATAGATGCCGCTGTTCCTGCAGTGGAGTGCAGGATGTGGCAGGAGTAATATCGGCAGGCATTAAATTCTCGTTTGACTGATCCTTCTGCCATGGATGTATTTCTAATCAAAATGAATAATGGTTGGTTTCTCTGTAGCTGAATGCATTTCATCTTGCAGAACTAATCTATCCCCTAGCCAAAACCATCTGCAGTGTCGAATTGGACCTGCTAGCCAAGCAGCAGGATAGGCCAACAACTTCGCAGGGTGCAGCAACCTGGATTTCCCATGGGCTCCATATTGAGGAATTGCAAGTTATAATTATCAAAGACAGCCATATGTATGGGCCACGCACAACAGAGGTGCAGTGATTAGCCATTGCCCGTTGGTCCGATCAATTATCTGCTGAGATATCCCAATTCATCTCTGATTTGGCCCCCTACCTCGGAGATTGCATTCAGAATGACTGCGACTCAGATGCAGATGAACCTCCAAGTGACCTGGATGATCCTGAGGATGAAACCCCCAATCCAACCCTCCGTCCATCACTGAGGCACTCAACCCTCCCCCTTCCATCCACATTGGGACCTGATGCATTGCAGGAATTTGGACTGCAAAACTTGGCTGACCAGGAGTTGCAGCTGCGGGTAGGTCAGGTGAATGATGCCCTCCATTCCATTTGAATGGCCCTGGCGGACAAAGCTGTTCTTTTTTGGACAGAGATCTGCCATGCCAAAAGCCAGGTCACCAACACCAGAGCTTGGGGAAAGGTCAATTCAGTTGATGCCGCCCTTGCACATTGTGCCACTATTTACAGGAAATGCCGCAAGGCCATGATTTCCCTGGGGGCAGATGATGAAACCCTTGAAAGGTATCAGGACCTAAATGAGGCAGACCTGAATATAATCGCCACAATCTCAGATCCGAATGGCAGCGGACACCGCAATAATGGCCTCGCCTGGTTTTGGCTCTTGGATATACCGCAGGATGCACAAGAGGACAATTGGATGTCGGAAGGTAATTTTCCAATTTTAACATCCAAATATAAGTTGATAAGCAACCCAACAGTCTATCACATAAATTGGTTTCGAGCTAAGGCCGCCTGCGATCATTGGAACGAAGAGGTGGAGCTTATTGCGGCAGAGTTCCAATGGACATCCAATTTCTTCGACATGAAAGTGGATCAATGGATGGAACTGGCGGCAGAAAGTGGATCCAGGAGAGAGCGCAGGCCTGCATGTTATGCCACCTGACAGGCTGCTACATACAGCAGGCTGCAGGATCAGTGTCAAGATTCATTCGAGTCTGTTAAGATACACAATAGGGGGCTTGCATGACATTAAATATAAATGCAATGTATTTCTAAATAGCCGTGGTGTTCTGACTCTGACAAAATGTGCCACACTGCCAAATCAGGGAAACAATGTGCCTGTTATTCCTTATAAGGATCAGTCTCTTGCGCAGCCATTCCTTTCTGACAGACCTTCCGGCAGATGCCTCTCCAATCCTTCTCCATCACAATGCCTGCCGTCACACAAAGCATTCTGCAGTGGTCGATGTATTATCTTGGCTGCCGCATTGAGGCCAC
Organism: Butyriboletus loyo; assembly: GCA_038093515.1. Lineage (NCBI taxonomy): Eukaryota > Fungi > Basidiomycota > Agaricomycetes > Boletales > Boletaceae > Butyriboletus > Butyriboletus loyo. Next base: position 11,106 of record JBBPSI010000143.1, read on the forward strand.
CGCCTGCCACCTTTGCTACCTGAAGGCTCAGAGCTGGCCCAGCCACTGGGAAGCATTGCTTGAGCGGGAATTCATGAGCCCATCCAGCCTCAGGTTGATTTCCATGCTGATCTCTTGCCCCATATAGGCCTGTCTATTTGCTTTTCAAAGCACTTACATGACTAGGTTCACTGTTCCTGTGCAATCTCCTGCCTGTCAAGGCATTTATCAACACTTCAAAGGCACTGATAAACTGCAGAGCAAGCTGATGGATATGGCTCCTGAAGCATTCAAGATGATCAACAACATCCCGACATTCCTTGCGGAGTGGAGTCCGAATCATGCGGATGAGTTTGCCAATGATTGGTGGATGATGGATGAGGTGGATGAGGAATTTTGGGCGGGCAATGTGGGTGTATTCGCTGATCTCTCAGATGAATACTTTCAAGTAGGTGATGATTATTATGCCATTTCCGGAATTGCTGACCTGCAGATAGAATCGGTGGGGGCCCCAAGATTCCCCATTAGTGGAGTGGCAAAATGAGCGGTTGGATCGAGAGGAGGAGCAATGCCTGAGGGCTATCCAGCAGGACCTTGCTGCGATAGCAAGGCTGGATACAGAGGCGAGGCATTTCTGGACCTGCCGAATGGAGCTCTGCGCTCTTCTAGGCCATGAGGAACCGCAGTCAGAGTAGATTATTAATGTGAAGTTATTCTGAGCTGTGATAAGAATGGTAATTAAGCAATAGTTAAGTCTGAGACTACTCTGCCTTCCCCTGACCTGCCAGGCGGCCATGTGATCAGTTAGAAGCCACTCTGTGCCTGCTGACTGGCATTCGCTATGCTCCCCTGCCATTCACCCTGCCCGCCTTGAGATGCTGCTGCAAATGCACCCTGCCTGCACTCAGATGCCCGCCGCAAATGTACCCCGCCCGCCTTGAGATGCCGCTGCAAATTCACGCCACCCACGCTCAGATGCCTGCCACAAATGTACCCCACCCGCCTTGAGATGCCGCTGCAAATTCACGCTGCCCGTGCCAGATGCCTGCTGCAAATGTACCCCACCCATGTTCAGATGCCTGCTGCAATTCAACCCGCCCGCCTTGAGATGCCGCCACAGATGTGCCCGGCCTGTGCTCAGATGCCCACTGTAAATATACCCCACCCACCTTGAGATGCCACTGAAAATTCACCCCGCCTGCCTTGAGATGCCACCACAGATGCACCCCGCCTGCCGCTAGATGCCTCTGCCCGCCGCATATGCATGCCGCCCACCTTTAAATGCCACAAAATTTTGTGAATGCACCCTGCCCAGCCTGAGTACCCTTCGGCGGCCCTTATACTCCTGCCTTCCACCACTGTCTCTGCCTGCCCAGAATTAAATTTGACCGCCAATGACTTTACATTACAATCTGTCAACTCTGCATATATTCTACTCATCTATCTCCATATCCAGCTTATTGGCCTCTATTATCTGCCATATTCCAACCTTCCCAGCTTCTCCACCTGGGCATAATTACATCTTGGAACGCCCACCACTGCATGTACCTTGTCCTGCATGTACCATGCAATGCACGCGTGATCCTCCACTATCTCCGCTGCCCCGTGGACGATCAGCCTGCCTGAAAATGCAACCACAGTCCCAGGCGGATACCATAACCTCAGCTCCTGCCTTGGAAAGGTGAGGTCGAGGCTGCTGTAATTCCCCACTGTGAGAAGTTGATCAAACCATTGTGGGAGTCCATTTTTGTCCAGATGGCAGGGGCTGGACCTGTTAACCATGGCGGAAAGGCTATTGAATACGGATGGCCAGAGTTCCAGCACCCCCTGCATGTCCTCGAGGTCCTCCGCCGATGAGATGCCCCAGAGTCGGATCATCACCTCCCGCACTAAGTCATGCATCTTGGGATGCATGATGCTCATGGCAGTGGACATTACCACCTGCGTGTCCATCATGTCCGCAAGCCAGATCCTCCCCTCATTGTTATTCCACCGACCCTTCAGAGTGGCGGAAACCTCCAGTTTGTTACACTGGGTGCTAACAATCGAACAGCGAGGAGGCACTCTGGAGTGGCCTCGAGACTCGAGAGACGATTCTGGGTGAGTCTCAGACTATGTCTTAGTGCGCACACTAAGAGTCTGGAAGTGATACTAATTGCTAGCAGGAAGCTGCGTAGAACTAGATAGTGTACATGGTGAAAAGGCTGAGCCTTTATACTACTGGGGGTCTGCGCACAGACCGTGTTCCTAATCGGGACGCGAGAAGGAAAGTACAAATACGGAAGGAACATTCCAGAAGGTTCCGGAGTGTGAAGGAAAGTGCGTCCGTGCGCGGGAAGTGATGACTAAGTAAGAACGGTTGTTACCGTTCAAGTGGAACTAGCAAAAGGCTAGGTGAATGTAAGAGTCCTAACGGTAGTGGAGAGAAAAAGTAGAGTACTACCGTAACATTACCCCCTTCCCATGGTGGAGACTCCGACTCCACAACTTGAATGGTCCCCTCACTGAGACTCCCCCTCGTTGACGTCGTAGTCGTAAGCGTCATCGGCATTGAGATCTGCCCAGACGTCGTCCCGAAAGGTACAATTTGCGACGATATGGCCAACGGCTCCGCAGAGGCCGCATACACGTTCGGGGCAAAATTCCTGAATATGACCAGGGGCGATTCGGTGGCAGAAGGGGCACGTGTAGTTGGGACACTCCCTACGGAAGTGGCCGACGGTACCACATTCGAAGCAAAGTTGCGGGCGGACGAGGCGAGGTCGAGCAGTGCCCGGGCTGGGATCAGGGGATCTGTCGTCGACGACGATAGGCGAATCACGAGTACCCCGACCGGGGAGGTAGGGGGGCGGGGGTCCGTATGAAGAGCTGTTAGAGCCACCAGCTGCAGCGGCGGTGGCGGTGGCGGGGGAGGTGACACAGGGAATAAGTTGGATGGCGGGGGTACCACGACGAGTGGACGGCTGAGGGGTGATGGAGCGGAAGGCCCTATTGGCGATCCTTCTTCCTGTGGCGGTGAGGGTGACCAATCCCGGGATAGATCCAGTCTGGAGAAACGTCTGGCGAGGTTGGCGACGCACAGTTCGAGGCGGTAGAGGGGAGTGTCGACATCGGTCCGAAAGGACTCGAGCGACTCTCCAGTGGTTTCCCTGGACGATTCTGCTACCAGTGTGGTCGCAGGAGAATCTCTAACGGATGGCACAGGAATAGGTAGTGGCGGAGGAGATCCTTCCACGGCAGGACGAGGAGGGGGATTGGGGCTGCGAGCGGTGGGGCGCAAGAACCCGATGCGGTCATTGGATAGAAAATAAAATTCTCGCTCTCTAGGAGCGAGGGCGACGAGGATGGGGCACAGAACGGGCGCGAGGATGCCGGGGAGAAGTTGGTCAACAACGTAACCAAATCCCTCTGCGTGGAGGATGTCTAGAGTGTACCCCCTAGCCTCCATCAGGGAGGTCTCTAGGGCGGTGGCGTATACGGGTGGTTGGTTGTCTGGGCAGAGGCGAGTGTGGACGGTGCGGGCGAGGGCGTAGGAGCGGTAGAGACTGGCGAGAGTGCGGAGGACGTAGTCTCCGGTGAAATCCATACGTTGCTCCAAGGCATACGTGGCGACTGGGTTTTCTAACACGGCAGCGTAAAGGACGCGGCGGGAGGAAACGGGGAGGCGAGAAGAGCAGACAGGGGGTTGAGCTGGGAGCGGCGCGTTGTTTTCTGCAGGTGGGATGGCCATTTTGTTGTTTACTGAGAAGATGGAGAGGGAAAGTCTTTGGGATGGCGCAGTTTATAAGCCCTGAGCAAGGCCTGCGCATGGACCAAGTTCCCATTCGGCTCCCATGTATTCTCCGCTGCGGAGTACCCTTTCCAGGAAACAAGGAATTGACGGCGTCCCTTCGACCCGCGATGGGATAGGATCCGATCGATCTCGTACTCTTCATCTCCGTCTATTTCTTCCGGAGGGGGGTTGGTAAAGTTCGGGCCGTGTTCAGCCGTTTCGCGATAAGGGGTCAGGAGGGATGCATGGAAGACATCGTGAATCTTCCATGTCGGTGGTAGTCGGAGCCTGTACGCCACAGGGGAGATTACCTGTGCAATCTCGAATGGTCCTTCCTGTCTTGGGGCGAGCTTCTTTGATGGGTACCTAAGTCGAAGATTGCGCCCTTCGAGCCAAACCTTATCCCCTGCCTTCCATGGGTGGAACTTTGACAAGATCCGTTCCTTCATCAACCGCCGTGCCTTCTCATGAGCTTCTAATGCCTCCGTTCGGGCTCCCGTGAGTTCCGAGAGTCTGGACTCGAGAGCGGGGAGGAACGTCTTTCCGATTGGAGGATAAGACCTCGGCTCATACCCGACCATCAGGGAGAAAGGGGTCACGTTGGTCGATGAGTGCGTCATGGAATTGTGGGAAAATTCGGCCATGGGGAGGAGTTCGGCCCATCGTTCCGGGTGGCCATCACAGAAGATCCGTAGGTAAGTCTCTAATTCCTGGTTGACTCGTTCGGTTTCGCCATCAGTCTGGGGGTGGTAGGCGGAGGAAAGGGCGAGATCGTAGTCGAGGAGTCTCGCGAGTTCTCTGGCGAAGGCAGATGCAAACTGGGGACCTCGGTCTGAGATGCAGCGGGAGTGTAGGCCAAAGCGGAGGAATACAGTTTTGAAAAACAATTTGGCGACTCCTGCCGCGTCAATGTCCTTGTTGCAAGGGGAATAAATTACCCCCTTCGTAAGCCCATGGTCTACCACGACCATGACAGAATCATAACCCAAAGAAGGAGGAAGACCGGTGATGAGGTCGACTGAGACCTGTTCAAATGGACGAGAGGCCACGCTGGCCAGAGGGGTGAGAGGGGGCACGGTAGGGTGAGTATTAACCTTATGCGCCTGACAGACGGCGCAGCCGGAGACGAAGCGGCGGACCAAATTAGCCATGCCTGGCCACCAGTAATCTCGTTGCACCATGTTCTGGGTGCGGAATATACCGCCGTGACCGCCAGCGGGACTTTCGTGCAAAGACCGGATGAGGTCGACCCGTGCCGCCTCGGGGATGTAGCGCTTTTTGCGGAAATACAACTCTTTGCCGTCGAAGTCCCAGTCCCCAGCGTTCATTTTGGGGAAGAGCGGGGAGTCTTCGTAAAGAGCTTGCATGCAGCGCTTAATCATAGGGTCGCTGGGGGTGGAGGCGGCGATCTTCTCTGCGAGGGCGATGTCGATCTTGCGAGCGAAGAGATTTTCGGGAAGGAGGGTCACTTCCTGGTTGTCAGCGGAAGTGTCAATATCGTCGCGGCGGGATAAGGCATCAGCAGGGCCCATCTGAGTGCCCGGGATGTGATGGAAATGCAGGTCGAAATCCTGCAGGAACATGAGCCAGCGTGCTTGCCGGCGAGACAACTTATTGGGTTGGCGGAAGTACGTGAGATTCTTGTGGTCGGTAAGAATCTCTACTTGATGACCAGTACCTCGCAGGTAGTGGCGCCACTCCTCCAATGCGTGGATGACCGCGAGCAACTCACGATCATAGATATCGTAATTGCGCTCCGCGGGCGAGAGCGTCTTAGATAAGTAGGCGCAAGGATGCAGGTCGCCATTGACATCCTTTTGCATGAGTACTGCTCCAGTAGCAGTGAGAGAGGCATCCGTCATCACGGCAAACGGCTTCGTGACATCGGGCATTGAGAGAACGGGTTGTCGTAGGAACGACTGCTTGATTGCTTGGAACGCCTGTTCGCAAGCCGGGGTCCAGGCCCAAGGGGAGTTCTTTTTGGTCAGATCGTGAAGGGGTTTAGCGATGTGGGAGAAGTCCTGAATAAATCTCCGATAGAAATTGCAGAAGCCAATGAAGGATCTGACTGCCTTCACTGAGGTCGGGGGGTTCCATTCGCGAATGGCTTTCAACTTGGTGGGGTCCATTTTGACCTGCCCTTCTCGGACCATCATCCCGAGATATTCGACTTCCTCGGCATCAAACGAACACTTTTCCAATTTGAGGAACAACTTGTGTTCGCGAAGTCGTTCCAGAACGCGGATTGTTCGTGCCTCGTGTTCGGCGGGGGTGGCAGAATGAATCAACAGGTCGTCCATGTAGATGATCAGCCATCCCTCTGCCATGAGGTCGCCGAAGATATGGTCCATCAAAGCCTGGAAGGTTGCTGGGGAGTTGCAAAGGCCGAAGAACATCACGGTGGGTTCGAACAGCCCTTGGGGGGTGATGAAGGCCGCTTTCCAGCGGTCGTTCGGCTTGATGAGGACGTTGTTATATCCCCAGCGAATGTCCATCTTTGTGAAGATTTTGGACCCTTTGAGACGGTCGACGAGGTCGGAAATGAGGGGGAGGGGGTAGGCGTTTTTGACGGTGTGCGAGTTCAGATACCGGTAGTCCTGGCAGGGACGTAACGAGCCATCCTTCTTAGAGACAAAGAAGAAGGGGGCTGCCTGAGGGGACTTGGAGGGAGTGATCTTCCCTGACTTGAGGTGTTCTTCGACGAACGCCTTACATGCCTCCGATTCCTTCGGATTCAGAGGGTAGACCTTGGCGACTTTGGGTACAAAGTCTTTGTCGAGGTCAATGGCGTGGTCGAAGGATCGGGACGGGGGAAGTTCCTCGGTGTTCTTTTTGTCAAAAACGTCCGCAAAGGCGGCGAACGGGGTAGGGAGAACTGCTTTCTCCTTGACAGCTTGGGCGGCGATCTCAGTCGCGATGGTTGCTTTTCGAATAGGGTAAGCTTCCCTTGCTGAAGCGTCTACTCGCTTCTTCCAGAGCTTGGCGATCTTGGAGTCTGGGTCCAAGTCAAGGTACCGTACCAGGTACCGTTGAGCGATTGCCCGAGGGGAGTCGTGTCGGGGCTTCTTGATTTGATCTGGGAGATCGATGTGGCCAGTGGCCCAATCTATTACCGGGTTTGCTTCTCGTAGCCACGGTAATCCCAGGATCATGTTTTCTCTGCCTATGTTGAGGACTAGGAAGCTCCGTTCCTCCTCGGTTTCTCCAATCCTGATGGAGATGTTGACTTTGTATCTGATGACTCCTCCTTGGTTGTTTGACCCATCCACGTTTTGGGCACTTAGTGGTTTGGGTAGCCGTTCCATCGGCAGTTTCTTTCGCTTCACTAGATCGCGATCTATGAAGCATCCGCTTGCGCCGCTGTCCACCAGGGCGAATGTGTCGACGATTTGACCTCCTTCATGCGCGAATAAAGACACGGGAATTCGAATTGATTGCGCATTTGGGTTTGATAAAACTACGGGGGCGATTACATGGAGAGGAGAAGACGTCGAAACTTCCCTCTCTTCTAAAAATCCTTTGGCCATTCTTCGGCCACCTTGGTTGCTGCGACGGACAGCTTTTCTTCGTCTTCATTGAAGCATGCCTTGAGGATGTTCAAGACATCTTCCTGTTGGGTGCCTCGACCTTTCAACTCGGACAGATAGTCGACGAGTGGGGAGGGCTTCGGTTCCGGAGGCGCGACAACGGCGGCGCGGGTGCGCTGAGGGTTGCGAGGGGGACGAGAGGGCGGTCCTCGGGAGTTCTGCCCATTGCGTGGGGGACAGGGATGGTTGGTTGAACGACAGCCGACTTGGTGGCAGATGAAGCATTTGTTCTGCTTCATGTACTCCGCACGTTGTACCGGAGTAAGTCGGACGGCGTCTACGTCCATAGCGTTGGGGTCCCTTCTGTTGGACGAGGGCTTGGAAGAGGAGGAGAACGTGGGGATGTATCGTTTTCCGGCGCGGAGGTCGTCGATGCGTTTATGCTGCGCGTGGAATGCGGATGTTTTCTCAGCCCATCCGGCAAGCGTGGTAGGCGGTTTCTCGCACGAGAGGACAGACTCGGCGAGGCGGGGGTCGAGACCGCGGATGAACCACTCGATGAGCGCCTTCTCATCTATGATTCCGGACTTGGCAGCGAGGAGTTGGAACTCCGTGACATATGTGTCGTAGCCGTCTTTCCGGTTGGCTTTGTTCTGGGTTAAGTTCCCCAGGTCAATCTGAGCGCTTTCTCCTACGTCGAAGGGGTGGAAGACCCTGTGAAAGTCCTCGCAGACGGTGGTGAACTCCCTTTGTTGTGCTGTGGGGTGTCCGTCTAGGAGGAGGCTCATCCATCCTTCCGAGAACGTCTTGCCTTTTCCTTCGCTCATTTTCATGAGGAGGGCGTTGATCTTGGACTCGTCGTCGGGGAATGCTGTCTGGTTGGCGGCGAAGTAGGTGCGCATGGCGAGGAGCCATCGCGATGCGTCTTCGTTGAGACCGGAGAAGTCCTTGGGAACGATATTCTTTTTGTCAGACATATCGTTGTTGTCTTCTTCGTCGTCGGAGGGATCTGCGGGTGGATAATACGGTGGGGAGGGAGAGCGGGAGTTGTGTGGGGAAACGTGGGGGGTTCTGTCAAGCCAATCGCTTTGATAACCGTCGTCGCTGGGTTCTGGTTCGTTTTCCTGCCCTAGACCCTGGTCCTCGGGTTGATAAGAGGGTTCGGGGTCTGACTGGGGCAAAGGGGAAAACTGGGGTTGAGGGTTTGGCGGGGCGGGAGAGTGTGGCGGCGATGGGTTGTCGACGACGATGGGTTCCGGTTCGGGAGAGGGAACGCGGAAAGAACGACCGACGCGTCTGGGACGTTGGATGGAAATGGTGGGCGAGGGGAGGGCGGCTTTACTGCTGAAGAGCAGAAGCGAGGTGAAGATCTAGTTCTTTTGTTACGCTGGGCGCTAACAATCGAACAGCGAGGAGGCACTCTGGAGTGGCCTCGAGACTCGAGAGACGATTCTGAGCTGGGTCTCAGACTATGTCTTAGTGCGCACACTAAGAGTCTGGAGTGAAACTAATTGCTAGCAGGTTACTGCGTAGAACTAGATAGTGTACATGGTGGAAAGGCTGAGCCTTTATACTACTGGGGTCTGCGCACAGACCGTGTTCCTAATCGGGATGCGAGAAGGAAAGTACAAATACGGAAGGAACATTCCAGAAGGTTCCGGAGTGTGAAGGAAAGCGCGTCCGTGCGCGAGAAATGATGACTAAGTAAGAACGGTTGTTACCGTTCAAGTGGAACTAGCAAAAGGCTAGGTGAATGTAACAGTCCCAACGGTAGAGGAGAGAAAAAGTAGAGTACTACCGTAACACAGTTCGCCACTGGAATGCTGCAAGCTGCGGTGAAGCTTTGTGTACCCAATAAGTAAATCTGACTTACATCATGCCCTTGCTGATACCATGCAGGGGACATGTTAAGGCACCCCGCCAGCTCCGCATCCTGGCAGAAATAGCTCTCCTGCGTTCTCCAATTTTTACCTGCTTTTGATGCGGTGATACTCCTTGTGAGGGTGTTGCGGAGGTGCTGAAATGAGCTCCATACCATCTCCTATGGCTGCTATTCAAATGGCGGTGGAACTGGCAGGCCATGCATATGCACCTGGTTTGCCCTGCTCAATGCCTTCGGGAGATACCATGCAATGATATACCCCCTTTCATTGACTATCATAGCTGGCGCCGTCAATGACTGCCAAGACCTTCCATCCAGGTCCGATGTGAGATTCTGCTTTGATTCATATCTCAACACTGCATCCACTTCCCGCAGCGGATCAAATTCCGCCAGTGTGACTACCCAATAGATCAGCTGGTACCAGCTCCGATGTATGATTATCTTACCTGGATGCTTGTATGCCTCCACTAAAGCATGCACCATCAAATCCGCCTTGCAGACTGTTTCCACAGAAATGTTGATGTTCAGAAGAATCTCCATTGGAACAGCAGTAGGTTGAATTTTGGCAGAGAATCGACCTTGCATATAAATCGAAATGTGATCCATGAGCTTGAGTGGGGACCTGGCTGGAGCCTCAGTGAAGGGTCGGGCAGAGGACATTGTGAGAATTCTATGAAACGACACTGGGAAGTAAATGCCATCCTCTGCCTGATTATAGAGCCATTCATCTCCAAGACGACCAGGGTTTCAAGTCAAAGCAACCTAATGCGGCATGACTCCTATATATTCAAAATGCACCTGCCGCCCTGCATGTCCACAACCTGGCCAAGGAGTGCGATTAAATACATTTAGGTGGTAGCTCTTGGATAGAAGTCACCAGGCCTGCTCAAGCCTGTAGCGGAACAGCCCACACGTATGGAATGCCCCCCATTGATCCCGAAGGGACCTGCCCATTGCTGCGGCGGAATGCCCAATATTAGCTATCTGCTTGCCATATCCTTCATTTAATGCTAGCTGCCACCCCTTCGGCGCTGCAAATCGCATTGCGGGCCCACCAGTATACACCATGCCACCCTACCCGCCACCCTACCCGCCACCCCTCAGGCCCACCCGCCACACTCCTGCCAAGAGTATACCTCTCTGCATGCCCCCTGTGGGCCCTCTCATTTGCAGTGCATTACCTCTATCTATACCTGGCAGGCCTGCTCATATGTACTGCAAATATGCCCGCAGGCCCTGTCTTCCCAAGCATATTTCCCCTATATACACCCCGCAGGCCCGCCCATATGTACCCCACATACACCTGCAGGCCCTCTCATCCACCCCGCAGTCTGTCTATGCCACCTGGCGGGCCCGCCAATATATACCTCACATACACCTGCTGCCCCTCTCATTCAAAGCACATTTCCCCTATATACACCTGGTGGGCCCACCCATATATACCACATGTATACCTGCAGGCCCTGTTGTCAAAAGCACATTTCCCCCATATACACCTGGCAGGCCCAACCATATATACTGGAAATATGTTGGCAGGCCCTCTCGTCTATATCACATTTCCTCTATATACACCTGCGGGCCCCCTCGTCTACCCCACACTCTTACTATATACCCCCAGCGGGCCTACCCATATGTTGCATATATCCTGTTACGCTGGTAGCGCACAATAGCTAGCAAGCGAGCACTTATAGGGGCTCGAGCCTAATGAGGAAACTAGCCGACTCGCGTAGACGACGCTATCGGGTGTCTTGCAAAGCAAGTGTCGGCGAGATCTTGTGTGGTGGCGACCAGACGAGATCGAGCAGGCTCTTATCGGCTTTATCGGCAAGAAGGGTATATTGCTAGATTACTATGCACTTGGTAGATGCGTAGAATTAGCTAAAGAAATCGTACTACTCTAAGTACGAGCATATATACTGGAGGGTATCGTGCACAGACCGAGCTGTGCGTGGCAGCGAGGGCAAAGGGCTATGAGTCCGTCCGAGTCATAGCGGCGAAAGAAGAAGCGGCAAAGTGCCGGTAACGAGGGAGCTATGCTCCGAGTAAGATGGCGACATCGTCAGCGAATAGGAAGAGCTGAAGGCGAAGCGACGATGTCCATGAGGTGAGCCCCACAGGGCGAAGGGTGCGCGAACGGCGGAGCCCTTGGATACGGGTCTCGACGCGAAGGTACTGACGTGTCGTAATCTAGTCACGTGCTAGTCACGTGATGTAACAAATGTCATTGGATAAAGAAAAGAGGGACGCGACAGCTCAGCTGTGGGTCCGGCCCGACGGGGCGACGAGACAGGGGCTATCTCAGTGTAGCGACACTGAGACTTGCGGAACGACTGGAAAGTGGATGACGTCCACTAGGCGACTGGGGAGCGGGCGATGGGCGGCATCGCAAGGCGGCGGGGGCGGCAGGGACGCGTGAGTGTGGGAAAACGAGTGGCGGGGTACGCTTAGGGGTAAAACTGTAACATATCCCCCCTGTGGGCCCCCTTGTCTAAAGTTGTAACGATAGCAACGCACAGTCGAATGCCAGTATGAATACAATGCCACAAGCGGTCCACAACAGTCGCAGGTATACACAAGTACCTGGCAGATGTAAACTGGAGTCTCAACTTAATCCTCAACTGTTGCCAGCGAATAGACAAGTGGTTAAAACTAGGGAATCCTAGTCTAACCACAAGCCTTTATATATTGTACAGAAGTGCGCACAGACCATGCTGTGCGTGAGATGATCTACTATACATGGATAGACTAAGGAAGAGAAGCGCGACGGTGATTAACCACACGAGGCACGGGGATCATAAAGAAGAGAAGTAAACGGAGATTAAATACATGTGTCGTGACGTCATAGAGTCTAGGCCTGGTCTAGGCCATGACATCATATGCTTAGTCAGCAAGGGATCACATGTAAGTTCCCATGATCACGTGCGCTATGTCACGTGACCTTTGAAGGTGAAAACGACTAAGTCCAAAGTGAAAGTGTACGAATAAATGTTATAATTATAACAAAAGTACATTCCTTCTATATATACCTGGCGGGCCTGCCCACATATACCACATGTACACCTGTGGGCCCTCCTGTCTAAAGTACATCCCTTCTATATACACATGGCAGGCCCCCCATATATACCATATGCCCACATGCAGGCCCTCCCATCTACCATACATTTCCTCTATATACACCTGGCGGGCCAATCCATCAATGCTGTGCTAAATTTCACCCAAGGGCCCACCCCAGGGTGGCCATATGCCAGGTGACATTGTCAACCTGGGGTGGCCATCTGCATAGGAAAATGTGACTACATGGGCTCATCCATTAGAAAGAAATGCAACAACAGGCCTAGAATAAAGACGAGTACCCCCTGACAAACCCATCCATGACACAACGTAAATAAAAAGATGAGTTGAACAGTTAATCCCAACTTCCCACAATGAGACAACGAACAAGATAGATGGAAATACTAACCATAATGCCTCGGCAACACAACACACCAAACACAAACCACACGCTACCCATGGAACAAATGTCATGCCAAACGGATCACCACTCCCAATAAATCGCCAAAACTCCCGAGACAAACCGTGAGCGTCCACCCCAAATGTACACAATACCAAGCCCAACCCACCTGCCACGTTCAGGCAAGTGTCACGCCCAACTGTATAAACTGTCTGATAATCCACCATAACTAATACAGATGTCCTCCCCACAATTCCAACACCCCCATTGTGAACCACGTCTCCAATACACTCCCACCCTGCCCAGAGGATTCCCAGATATCTGCTACACCAATGGGGATCAACCCCTAGACCACATGGACGATGACTCCAAAGTCCACTGGATCACCACCCCCCATCCAAAAGCCTTGATCCAAGTCTTCGGTTTCAACAGCGACCCGTACTCAGGAAGGACAGAACTACTCCTCTACCTCCTGTACACACACACCACCAATGCCCTGGCAATACCCCCCCTAAACTGCCCCAACATCCTCTGTTGAAACGGTAGTGTTCTATTTTTGTATTTCACTTACAGCCACTATGTTTCTAGACGAGTCTATATGACATCATTGTCTAGACTCTGTCACACTTATCACATTACAAATAGCTCTTATTGTGCTATTGGACGATATGCTTAGTCTTATCTCTTATCTCTATCATATCATCATGTATTTCATACTATACCTTATATAGGTACTATACAGAACACAAGTACAAACACTCATGTACTGTATATAAGACAGCCCTTATGGCTTGTTGCTTTTCTCTAGATCTTTCAGTTCTATCATCACTACTGCGATATCTCTAAGTTGAGCCTTGCTCCTTATACTCTTTCAAGTACTCTGTTTGCGATACTCTCACTCTCGTATTATCAGTGAGTCTTTCCACTGATAGGTTTACCCTTGCATCCTTCGTTGCCCTCGGTGCGCCTGCTTGGACTTTACCAATTCCGAAATCCTCCCCCCAGTGTCCCAAAACCCAAAAACCATGCACCAACCACCACACAAATCCTTCCTACTGAAGGACATCTCCACCTTGCACCTTGAACAACTCCTTAAACAATGCATCTGGTCCTTTAAAGATATCACCTTCCACATCCTGGACTTCCCCCCTCACGACAATAGACTATACCTAGTCACCTTCTCCGCAAACAACGAAATGACCCCTGAAAAAATCCTCTCTACCATCTGCCACAGCTGGTTCCAGTCCCCAGCGCTGGAACAGCTACTCTCCCAACAAGACCTAACATGAATGTCCCCCTACATGGTCAGGGCTATAGACAAACTGCACAACTCCATAACAGCAACCAGACTGGCCTTCGACCCAGACACCCCATCACCACTGAACATCATCAGCATCACCACAGTGAACCCGTCACCATCGCCATCCACATGGATCAACATATGCCAACTCGTCCAATCCTTACCACTCACAAGCCTCCACCAAAAGACCCCCATACAGATAATACCGATGATGACATGTGCCACTTGCCACAGCACCACACACTCAGCCCCCTCATGCCCCTTCAAATCAGTACCGTTATGGAACAGCCCTCGTCACACACGTCTCAGACCCAACCCCATTACTGTCCAACTAAGCAATATCATGATAGACGAATGCCTTAAGGAAAGACATGAGGCAGAACTGGACAGACTACGCAAGTTAGAATCGATGTATGGTTAAATGTCCGTCCCAGTTTTCAAATACAGAACCAACCAAATCGAATCAGAGATAATGTCCATGCGGTATACAACACATGATAAAAAGATAAAACCAAGACCCGCTACCCAATACCCTGTCCACTCATCTCTCCAAAAATGACTGGCCCACAATGTACCCAGAAATCCAGTGCTGCACCCCGAACTCCCTACACCAACCTAGGACTCGGAAATCACCAGTTTTTCTCCCCATCCTTTGCGGACACCAGCACAGATGACGACAAATCCCCAACTGGAAGCCTCACCAATACACTGTCCCCATCCCCTCGCATCTCTATAATGCCACAAAATGAACCCATGTCCACCCCATCCCCCACTACAGCCCTTTCCCTGGAAGAGGACATCGTAATTGATGAACTGGACTTGCCAACCCAAGAACAAGGAATACAAGAATCAATGCACGCCCCCAGTGGGAATGACCAACAGGAACTACAAATGGACACATCCCAACCCCCCACTACCCATCCTCGCAGCAGTACCTCATCATTCCGAATCCACCCACCCGCAATGACAAACTCACCCCAACCAGACGAAGAAGCGCAAACAAGGGAATTCCTAGCTGTCAGCAGAAGCAACCGCAGTGCCATGGCACAACACTTCCTGGCCAGTATATCGAACTCTCACGGCTCCAAATTTACGAGCACCCCAGAAAAAGGTTTCCCGACCATAGAACTTATCAGTGCTATGGAACTCATCGAAAACCTTGACCATAACCTCCTGGAGAAGTGGTTCCAAACAAACGACCCAAAATTCCTCATCCCCCCCTTCGTGTGGTCAGGATAGAACCTGATGAAAGAAGCCCCCATCCTAGCTGGGAAGTTCTGCTCAACCATCACTGAAATAGCGATCGTCGCCAAACACCTGGACACCCAGGTGCACATCTCACCCCCTAGCCCACCCCCACACCACACTGGTCCCCTCCCAAACGTGTTCCTAGTCTCCAACATCCCCCGTGCAGTTGCAGACATCATCATACGAGAACAAATATGGTCTACCCAAACCATCACTTTCGAAGTGAGACCCCTGACAGTCACAACCCCACCAGCACTCCTACTTTGCCTTGGGGGCTTCACAACCCATGACAAAAATGTAGTACGCAAAATGACAAAGCACGTATGGTCACAGCAGGACATCCAGAACATGATGGAAACCATTACACAACAACACGGCCCAGCGTATGCATCCAACAAATCCAGACCCCAACTCCTCGCCACCATCAATACATTCATTAATACAGTGGATATAGAATGCATCGATTTCAAGATCACGGGAGGAATACTAACACCCCGCTTCAACATTCTGTCCAATGCACCCCCCTCCTCTAATGCTTCTGCATGGACGAAAATCTGGATCATGCTGGCGGCATTACAGTACCCATCCGAGATGGATGGTACAGGCATCTCCACCCACCTCGCCCCCTGCCTCATATGCCATTCCTACACCCACCCCACGGGCATGTGCCCTTTCGCAGCGATCCTGGGTTGGAATGGTCCGAAGCCTCGTACCAGGCAACAAACGCAAATGTGGGGGAAACAGAGGCCACGAAGCACAGGTACACTAAACTACGAACCACCATACAATTGAACAGAAATCCCTACAAAATACCATAGTACACTGTATACTGTAACAAGAATTCACCACTGTGCCCTGTTACGCTGGGCGCTAACAACTAGAACAGTGAGGCGGCACTCTGGAGTAGCCGCAGGACTCGTGAAGCGTTTCTGAGCTGGGTCTCAGACTATGTCTTAGTGCGCATACTAAGAGTCTGGAAGGAAACTAATTGCTAGCAGAAGACTGCGTAGAACTAGATAATGTACATGGAAGTAAAGACCAGGTCTTTATACTACTGGGGTCTGCGCACAGACCATGTGCCCAATCGGGTCATAAGGGTAAAAGATGAAAGTGGAAGGAATACTCTAGAAGCTTCCGGAGTATGAGAGAAATGGTGTCTGTGCACGGGAAGTGATGACTAAGCTAGAACAGTTTTTTTACCGTTCAAAGGGAACTAGCAAAAGGCTAGGCGAATGTAGTAGTCCAAGTGGTAGTGGAGAGAAAAAGTATACCACTACCGTAACACGCCCCAACTGTCTATGGGTAATCACCTGGCCTGGGAGCGATCTGTAGCCCACATTTACTGACCAGTAATGGGACAGGAAAGCTACAGCCCCACCATCGACACACAAACGGAGACCTATTTAGGTCTGGATGAACTGTTGAGTAGGACCCAAAGTCAACTGGCTGTTATGAGACAACGATGTTATCAAGTCACACGGGGTTCCGCAACTGTCACAGTGCTACACAAGTACTGGCAAGGTGTAATGAGGATAGCTCAAGCCTTAATCTCTCAACTGTTGCCAGCGAATAAGACAAGTGGTTAAAGCTAGGGAATCCTAGCCGCAACCACAAGCCCCTTTATATTACAAGGGAATGCGCACAGACCAAGCAGTGCATGAGACTAGTTACTATACAAGTATATACGAAGTGAGTCACAGGTCGACGATGATGAGAAATAGAAGTCGACGGTGATCAAAAAGAAGAGAAGCAAACGGAGATTAAATACATGAGGCGTGATGTCATAGAGTCTGGACCAGTCTGGACCATAACATCATATGCTTAGTCAGCCTGTGGTCACATGTATAATCCCACGATCACGTGCGTGAAGTCACGTGACCTTTGAAAGAGAAATATGATGAAGTCCAAACGCAAAAGATAGTTATAAGAGATACGATTATAACACTGGCTAGCAAAGAGACCAACAGAATCTCTAAGCAATCCATGAGACACCATTCCCGCAATAGCCAGTAGCTACCCCTGGCCTGTGGAACATGTCATACCGTGTGGCTAAGTACTCTGACATAACGAAAACACCACACTCAATCCAATTAACACTGTAGAGACTATACCTGGCAATGGTTCAAGCATCTCTGAGAGTTGAGGAGACCGCCCGGTAACTGCCCCAGCTCCCTCCGAGGATACCCATAGAGATTACAGAGGCAGACCCTGCACTATCCACAATCGAACCCAGCCCCAACAAAGAGCAGCCCCACCCAGCACAAACCATACACCCCTAGCTACAACCAGAACACACCCACAATGCTCAAGAGCAAACATCCTAATCACATTGCTGAACATCAAAGGCTGAGCGTCACTGTTACGCTGGGGTGCGAAACAACTAGCAGCGAGCACTTGAATAGGGGCTCGAGCCTAATCGGGAAGATGGCCGACTCGCGTAGACGACGCTATCGGGCTTCTGCAGAGCAAGTGTCGGCGAGATGTCGTATGGCGGAGACCAGACGAGATCGAGCTTGAGCTTATCGGCTCTATCGGCAGAATGGGTATAGGCTAGATTGCTAGGCACTTGATGAATGCGTAGAATTAGCTAAAGAACTCGTACTACTCTAAGTACGATCTTATATACTGAAGGGTATCGTGCACAGACCGAGCTGTGCGTGGCAGCGAGGGCAAAGGGCTATGAGTCCGTCCGAGTCATAGCGGCGAAAGAAGGAAGCGGCAAAGTGCCGGTAACGAGGGAGCTATGCTCCGAGTAAGATGGCGACATCGTCAGCGAATAGGAAGAGCTGAAGGCGAAGCGACGATGTCCATGAGGCGAGCCCCACAGGGCGAAGGGTGCGCGAACGGCGGAGCCCTTGGATACGGGTCTCGACGCGAAGGTACTGACGCGTCGTAATCTAGTCACGTGCTAGTCACGTGATGTAAGAAATGTCATTGGTCAAAATAAGAGGGACGCGACAGCTCAGCTGAAGGTCCGGCCCGACGGGGCGAGAAGACAGGGGCTATCTCGGTGCAACGGCACAGAGACTCGCAGGGGCAACCGGGGAAGTGGATAACGTCCACTAGGCGACTAAGGAGCGGGCGATGGGCGGCATCGCGAGGCGGCGGGGGCGGCGGGGACGCGTAAGCGTGGGAAAACGAGTGGCGGGGTACGCTTAGGGGTAAAACTGTAACAGTCACCAAACTGCGGACCCAGCCCAGTCTCTAAATGGACGACGATCCACCAAGTACTACGGGAAAAAAAATAGGTATACTGTGCCTACAGGAGACCCACCTAGATGAAACTCATGTCCAACAAATCGAGTCCCTCTTTGGACGCAGACTACAAATCATACACTCACAACCAACAAATAACCCAATGACAATGGCGAGAGTAATGATAGTACTGAACAAGGAACTCATCTCCCCATCCAAAATACAAATGACCGTCCTAATACCCGGGAGAGCTATGGTATCATCAATAACCTGGCATAACAACCAAATCTTAACCATTGCTAACATATACGCCCCGAACTCACCTCATGCACACGCCCCCTTCTGGACTGAGATTGAAAATAAATACCACCAACACCCTCTATTGTTACGAGACAACGATGTTATCAAGTCACACAGGGTTCCGCAACTGTTGCAGTTATACACAGTAACTGGCGAGGTATAATGAGGATAGCTCAGGCCTTAATCTCTCAACTGTTGCCAGCGAATAAGACAAGTGGTTAAAGCTAGGGAATCCTAGCCGCAACCACAAGCCCTTTTATATTACAAGGGAATGCGCACAGACCAAGCAGTGCGTGAGACTAGTTACTATACAAGTATATATGAAGTGAGTCACGGGTCGACGATGATGGAAAATAGAAGTCGACGGTGATCAAAAAGAAGAGAAGCAAACGGAGATTAAATACATGAGGCGTGACGTCATAGAGTCTGGGCCAGTCTGGACCATGACATCATATGCTTAGTCAGCCTGTGGTCACATGTATAATCCCACAATCACGTGCGTGAAGTCACGTGACCTTTGAAAGAGAAATATGATGAAGTCCAAATGCAAAAGATGGTTATAAGAGATACGATTATAACACCTCCCCCCCCCTAGGACTCGTATTCCAAGCGAGTTCCTTGATAGGGAGTTCCGTGCTCAGGACCGTACTCTTTAAACAGAGAAGAAAATTCAAAAAGTGATAGGCCACGAAGGGGTCGAGGGGCGGAAGGGTGGGCATGGTGATAATCCGCGATTACGTCCTGCGAATTTCCCAGATTGGATACTGGTTCCCATGTGCAATCTGTTTCGTCATAGCCCCTCCAGTGCACTAAATACTCCAACTTCCTGCGCTTCATCCGTGATGCGACTATGTAATCAACCTCGAATTCCGAGTATCCTTCATCCGTGACATTGACTGGGTCCGGACGTAGGACAGGCTGTCCTGGAAGGGTTTCTCGGTAGGGTTTAACCCGAGAAATGTTGACTACGGGATGAATCCGCATGCTGCTTGGCAGCTGAAGTTCGACAGCGTTTGGTTTGAGTGCCTTGATCCGATAAGGACCAATCCAACGCTGTGTGAGTTTTCGTGCAGTGTACGGCAGTTTAAGGTTCTCCGTACTAAGCCACACACTATCTCCCACTTTGTAATCGGGCGCATCCGATCGTCTATTATCGGCCTGCGATACCATGCGCTTGCGAGCTTCTTCCAATGCTTCTTTAACCTCGGCATGTGCTTTCCTGGCACTGCGTGCGAAATCTCTGGCTAGTGTGTTGGAAGACTTTTCGAACCCGACTCTAGGATAGTAATTACGTGTGATAGAGAATGGAATTGTATCCGTGGCCGTTGTTACGCTGATAGCGCACAATAGCTAGCAAGCGAGCACTTATAGGGGCTCGAGCCTAATGAGGAAACTAGCCGACTCGCGTAGACGACGCTATCGGGTGTCTTGCAAAGCAAGTGTCGGCGAGATCTTGTGTGGTGGCGACCAGACGAGATCGAGCAGGCTCTTATCGGCTTTATCGGCAAGAAGGGTATATTGCTAGATTACTATGCACTTGGTAGATGCGTAGAATTAGCTAAAGAAATCGTACTACTCTAAGTACGAGCATATATACTGGAGGGTATCGTGCACAGACCGAGCTGTGCGTGGCAGCGAGGGCAAAGGGCTATGAGTCCGTCCGAGTCATAGCGGCGAAAGAAGGAAGCGGCAAAGTGCCGGTAACGAGGGAGCTATGCTCCGAGTAAGATGGCGACATCGTCAGCGAATAGGAAGAGCTGAAGGCGAAGCGACGATGTCCATGAGGCGAGCCCCACAGGGCGAAGGGTGCGCGAACGGCGGAGCCCTTGGATACGGGTCTCGACGCGAAGGTACTGACGCGTCGTAATCTAGTCACGTGCTAGTCACGTGATGTAAGAAATGTCATTGGTCAAAGAAGAAGGGACGCGACAGCTCAGCTGAAGGTCCGGCCCGACGGGGCGACGAGACAGGGGCTATCTCAGTGTAGCGTCACTGAGACTCGCAGGAACGAGCGGGGAAGTGGATAACGTCCACTAGGCGACTAGGGAGCGGGCGATGGGCGGCATCGCAAGACGGCGGGGGCGGCGGGGACGCGTGAGCGTGGGAAAACGAGTGGCGGGGTACGCTTAGGGGTAAAACTGTAACAGCCGTGGTGAGGGAATTATTATGGTTGAACTGGGCGATCTTGATCCAATCGGCCCAAGCTTCTTGTTTTTTAGCCACGTAGGTACGTAAATATTGTTCCATCTCCCTATTTATCCGTTCGGTTTGTCCATCGGATTGCGGATGGTACGCCGTAGAGATTTTCTGGGAAATGCCAAGAAGCTTGCAGAGCTCCGTGGTAAAGTTCGATACAAACTGGGGTCCACGATCTGAAACTATAGTACAGGGGAGTCCGTGAACGCACCAAACATTGTCTCTAAAAATAACCACTAACTCTTTAGAAGAAGTTGTTGTCTTACAAGGGACGTAAACGACTTCTTTGGAGAAGCGATCCACTATCGTACAGATGGCATCGAAGCCGTTTGAAGAAGGAAGTCCGGTAACAAAATCAACGGAAATATCTTCCCACGGGTGACTAGCTGTGGGAAGTGGTAACAGTTTTCCTGCTGGTGCTTTTTGCTTACCCTTCGTGAGGGCGCACGCTTGACAGCTATCTACATAACGTTTAATGTCCTTTGTAACACCTGGCCATGTGAAATGCCGTGTAAGAAGGTGAGCTGTTCGGGCCTGACCCGAATGTCCAGCTATAGGCGAATCGTGGCAGATATTAAGTAACTGTATCCTAAGCACCTTAGGCACGAAGACTTTTTTCTTTTCATTAATAAATACGGATTGTTCTGTATCGTAATAAAATCCGGGTATTTCTTTTTGTTTTTGTTTTTCGGATTCTTTTTGCAAGGTATTGTAAAAGGAAGACAAAAGTGAAACTTTATTAAGAAAAAGGTTCGGTGGAAGTACTGTGATGTTGGTGTTATGGTCCGTGATGGCTTCACCATGGTCTGCTCGACGCAATAGCGCATCTGCTCTGCCATTGGTTGAGCCTGGTTTGTAAACAAATAAATAATTGAATTCCTGGAGAAGCGCGTGCCATTGTGCTTGTCTCCCTGATAGCGTTTGTGGCTTCTTCCAGTACTCAAGGTTCTTGTGATCTGTCCAGATCTCAAAACCTTTTCTGCCGATTAAATAATGTTGCCATTCTTCCAAGGCATGTATTACTGCCAGCAGTTCTTTATTGTAAATTGGATAATTCCGCTCTGCAGCATTGGGGGAGTGGGAAAGGAATGCACAGGGTCGCCAAAGGTCATCCTGTTGAAACGGTAGTGTTCTATTTCTGTATTTCTGTTACAGTTTTACCCCTAAGCGTACCCCGCCACTTGTTTTCCCACGCTCACGCGTCCCCGCCGCCCCCGCCGTCCTGCGATGCCGACCGTCGCCCGCTCCATAATCGCCTAGTGGACGTTATCCACTCCCTCGGTCGTTCCTGCGAGTCTCTGTGCCGTTGCACCGAGATAGCCCCTGTCTTCTCGCCCCGTCGGGCCGGACCTTCAGTTGAGCTGTCGCGTCCCTTCTTATTTGACCAATGACATTTCTTGCATCACGTGACTAGCACGTGATTAGATTACAACACGTTCTTGCCTTCGCGTCGAGACCCGTATCCAAGAGCTCCGCCGTTCGCGCACCCTTCGCCCTGTGGGGCTCGCCTCATGGACATCGTCGCTTCGCCTTCAGCTCTTCTCATTCGCTGACGATGTCGCCATCTTCCTCGGAGCATAGCTCCCTCGTTACCGGCACTTTGCCGCTTCCCCTTTCGCCGCTATGACTCGGACAGACTCATAGCCCTTAGCCCTTCGCTGCCACGCACAGCTCGTTTCGGAATTGGTAAAGTCCGAGCAGGCGCACCGAGGGCAACGAAGGATGCAAGGGTTAAACCTATCAGTGGAAAGACTCACTGATAATACGAGAGTGAGAGTATCGCAAACAGAGTATAAGGAGCAAAGCTCAACTTAGAGATATCGCAGTAGTGATGTTAGAACTGAAAGATCTAGAGAAAAGCGACAGGCCATAAGGGCTGTCTTATATACAGTACATGAGTGTTTGTACTTATGTTCTGTATAGTACCTTTATAAGGTATAGTATGAAATACATGACGATATGATAGAGATAAGAGATAAGACTAAGCATATCGTCCAATAGCATAATAAGAGCTATTTGTAATGTAATAAGCGTGACTAGGTCTAGACAATGATGTCATATAGACCAGTCTAGAAACGTAGTGGCTGTAAGTGAAATACAGAAATAGAACACTACCGTTTCAACAGCTCGTTCTGTGCACGATAGACATTAGTATATATACTCGTACTTAGGATACTACGAGTTCTCTAGCTAATTCTACGCATCTACCAAGTGCATAGTAATCTAGCAGTATACCCCATCTGCCGATAGAGCCGATAAGCTTCAGCTCGATCTCGTCTGGTCACCACCTTACGACATCTCGCCGACACTTGCTCTGCAGAAGCCCGATAGCGTCGTTCGCGCGAGTCAGCCATCTCCCGATTAGGCTCGAGCCCCTATTCAAGTGCTCGCTGCTAGTTATTGTGCACTATCAGTGTAACAATCATGCTCGGATCTAGACCCGATATCGCTCATGCTGTCATCAAGATGTCGCAATTCTCTTCCAATCCATCGGAAGAACATTTGCAAAGAGCGCTCTATATAGTCCGCTATCTGGTTGGAACTCCAGACCTTTGCATAATGTATTCCGGACACAGCCAGTCTGGTCCGAGAGCCAATTCTGGCTTTATTGCATACAGCGACACTGACTGGGCAGGCGATATTGAGACCCGTCGTTCAACGACTGGTTATTGTATATTTCTAGCATCTGGCATAGTATCATGGTTATCCAGACGACAACGCAAGATTGCTCACTCTTCAACCGAAGCAGAATATATGGGCATGACCAAGACCACTAAACAGCTCTCTTGGGTGCGCTCCTTGTTCTTCGAGATGGGATACAGACTTGGTCCTTTACCCCTTCTAGTTGATAATCAGGGAGCTATATTTCTGGCTTCAAATCCTGCCATTGAAGGACACAGCAAACACATTGCAATTCCGTTTCATTACATTCGGGAATGCGTCGAGGATAAGGAGATTACTCTCTTCTATACTCCTACTCAACAACAAGCAGCAGATATCTTTACAAAGAATCTGACATGGCAGAGGTTTGAAGAAGTTTGGTCCATGCTCTCTCTTTCTCCTTTTGTCTCTATAAAGAAGTAATGCTAAAGCGAGGAGGAGTGTTGAAACGGTAGTGTTCTATTTCTGTATTTCACTTACAGCCACTACGTTTCTAGACTGGTCTATATGACATCATTGTCTAGACCTAGTCACGCTTATCACATTACAAATAGCTCTTATTATGCTATTGGACGATATGCTTAGTCTTATCTCTTATCTCTATCATATTGTCATGTATTTCATACTATACCTTATAAAGGTACTATACAGAACATAAGTACAAACACTCATGTACTGTATATAAGACAGCCCTTATGGCCTGTCGCTTTTCTCTAGATCTTTCAGTTCTATCTTCACTACTGTGATATCTCTAAGTTGAGCCTTGCTCCTTATACTCTGTTTGCGATACTCTCACTTTTGTATTATCAGTGAGTCTTTCCACTGATAGGTTTACCCTTGCATCCTTCATTGCCCTCGGTGCGCCTGCTCGGACTTTACCAATTCCGAAAACACCTGTGTGGAAGCAGAACTCGAAGACACGCTCGACATGCTCAAAATTGTCTTGCTTGATGTTCTCAATTGTGAGTACCGCCCGCGACATGTTTTTTTGTACCACTCGCATGATCAGTAGTACTCTCGGACATTTCATCGACAAGCAAACTTCAGAACATCATCAGGTGCTAACTTCCCCGCAGAATCCACTCGTTTCATTCTGAATGCTGTGTATCAAGCAAGGGGAATCTACTGCAGCCGATTATCCCCTCCCGGGCGAGCTAAAAGAACGGGATAACTTGTCACCTTCTGGGCTAAGCGGTGTTTCAAGAGGTGACACACAGTTTAATGTAAATTTATGGAGCGCAGGCACGGGGGTTGGCGCATTTTCGAGGGCGATTGGGAAGCAAAGGACGAGGGGGAAGCGAACAACTTGAAGGGGAGAGGACGGAAGAGGACTGGATATGTCTTTTGAATTTTGGGCACCATTGTACTTGACCGATCTAAACGTCAATACTAACAAAACGCAGCGCTCATCGAGCGCACGAATGGCGCGCCCCACGGTACACGTGTGACGCAACAAATGTGATGACTTTTATCTGTCCATGCGCCATTCCTTTCCGGATCTCGTTATCTTCAGTAGATAATACGCATCCCCTCAGGTTCTTCCCACTGCCGCGTATGGCTTCGATCATCCGTCACCCATCACCCCTGATGTATTTATTTGGTCCTGTGTTACCGTAGAATATGTGGTGTTGCACTACACATCGTTGCCTCTCAGATCCAGCGTCCAAAGTACACCTAACCATGGCAACGTTTCCAACGCGTGCACCTTGTCTAGAAACGCTGCATTTGCACCATTATCAAAGCACCCCGGTGGCTCATTCACGTCCACACCTTCTATCTTTGCGGGACCTCAGCGCTGGATGTCGTGTCGTCACGCCATCATGCGAGTTGGATGTGATACTCGGATCAGGTTGGCTAGTCGCAAAGAGTGGATTTGGAGGTTGGCGGCGGCGGCGCGTTTCGATCGAGGAAAACAAGGTGTGTAGGTTGTTTGAGGGCCTAGAACAGAGGGGTGCTGTGGAGGTGGAGGTCAGACACGCGTCGGAGGGGGGAAGGTGAGTAGAGGTTGGTAGCGGCGATGGGGGTGGAGACATTAATATAGAAGATGTGGGTGACGATAGTGGGCTCCCGGGCGTGCCAGTGCCAGCTGGATCCTGGTACGATGTTGGGGTAGTCACGGATCACGAGGGCAAGCGCGACGGTGCCACAGCCGGTCGCCGTTATTTTGTTGTCTCGAAGGGATATATTTTGTAATGACATGTCCGGAAGGCAAACGTTACGTTTGAGTAGCGTCCTGATCAAAAGCTCGCTCACCGAGAACTTCGAGCGGTTTGCACGAAGGCAGCGATCATCTAGATGGAGCGAAATGAGACCAGGTTCCGAGGCAGTGGTGAGACATGCGACAATGTATTGTCCGGAGACGTGAAGTGACGCCATCGTAGCTGGCACAACTTCCAAGCTATCGAATGCTACGCCAGGATCGACTCAGGGTACGCCAGCGTCGAGGATGTCCATACTGCATATCCGACTTAGATAAATTCGATGCCGAGGTGAGTCCCTGAACGCATTCGTGATTGGATAGTTTTCTCAACGCACCTTGCTCTAGTTACTTTTTAGCCGAGATGCTCAAATACCTCTATCTCTTGTTTTCGGACGAGGATCCTCTTCCCCTCGAAAAATGGGTGTTTGACACCGAAGTACCTGCTCTGCCCATGTTTGAGTGGTCGATGCGAGAGAGGGAAGCGTATGGGGTTTTGTGATGCCTCGGGCAGTCGCCAGTCGTCGATCTATGTCACCCAGACCAGACACGGACTATGGTTGACCATGATCGACTTATGGACTCATTGAGATAATATATCTTGATTTCTCGGTCTGTCTTTGTTGCGCCCAGATGTGGTTCTGAATCGTGGAAGGTGCCGCCTTCGTGGGACGGCCAGAGGAATAAAGTGGACTCGTAAGCAGGATTGTGATCGTTTTGAATCCAGTGACACCTTTTGGCTGACCGTCGACGTATACAAGCCTACTTAGAAGTTTCACTTGGGTGGTGACACTCCGCATCGAAGCCATAAAAATACGGTAAAAAAGTGTTCGGATACCATCGAACCCGGGGCTGCTGTGATCATCGGTCGAATACAACGGCGCCAAAATTCAAAAGATATATTCCGTCCTCTCCCCTTCAAGTAGTTCGCTTCCACCTCGTCCTTCGCTTCCCAATCGCCCTCGAAAATGCGCCAACCCCCGTGCCTGCGCTCCATAAATTTACATTAAACTGTGTGTCACCTCTTGAAACACCGCTTAGCCCAGAAGGTGACAAGTTATCCCGTTCTTTTAGCTCGCCCGGGAGGGGATAATCGGCTGCAGTAGATTCCCCTTGCTTGATACACAGCATTCAGAATGAAACGAGTGGATTCCGCGGGGAAGTCAGCGCCCGATGATGTTCCGGTCGACGACTTCGGGGCGAGATCATCGGAGTCATGCAAGCATGCCGATCCGTGGATTGGGTAGTGGTCCCCACCATGAACTACCACTGAAACCGGACCAGCCTGAACGCCAATCAGTGATTCGGGTCTTACTTGATCGGTAACGATTAATCTCCCTAAGAAGACAGTCGCTCTGATCTTATCACGGGTAACAATGATCGCAACACAGCGCTCCCAGGCTTGTGTTGCCAGGTGTTCCCAACCGAAAGAGCCTGAATTAGCCATGTTCGCAAAAACGAGTCAGGCCGCAGGACCAGCTTATACTCCCAGGGAAGCACTGGCATGTCTGAGGGTCAAAAGTGACAACCGTATAGAAATGGGGCGAAAGCTCGACCTCGCGGCAGTGGCGCCTGAACTCTGATCGGTTCAGAGATCGTGACGGCCACGTTAAAATACATCCTAAAAGCAGGACTATTATCTCAGTCAGAACAGGTCGCAATAGTGGTACTTCTCCAGGCACATGACGTAGTTGTCTTGCTTGGGGACATGCGTGCGCAGGAAGAATGGACTTTATGTACGTGAATGACGTCCATCAGAACCCCAGCTAGTGCTAATGGCAAGCGATCAGAACACGTTTGCAGCGGGGTATTACGACTTACCAAAGCGAATGAAGTCCGAGATTGGCGGCCGATAAATTCAGGCTGGCGTAACTTCAAGTTGGGAATATATCTGCCCTGCATGGACCACTGCTTCGTCGTGGAGACCGAGTTGAGATGAAGGCACGTGGTTGGTAGGATACGCACAGACCCGCAATTGTGTAATATAGCGTTCAACTTTTGGTTTCGTTCAATTCAATGCACGCCTGTGTGCAAAACGTACAGGTGGGATAACAATAGCCAGCTTGCACTATGAACTTCACCGTATAACGACGCTTTCACCCCATTCGAAGACACCAGAACGCGATCTTACGAACACCCCCTCGATCCATCTCGTCAAGTCCGAACGCTCAATGGTCCTCAGAAAGCTATAAATGGCACCGACTAGCAAGGTGTGCATTCAGCATCACATCGCACCCTCCCAAGTCCCTCCTCTCCTAGTAATCAAGATCAGCATCAATGGCCGAATACTCACTGGGGAAAGGTGGAACCTTGGACCACTATATGACCTAGTGTCGCTTGCTAACGAGTCAACTATTCTGCAGCCGCGGCAGAGTGGATTGAGGACCACACATGGCCGCCCGTCGCACCCCCAAACACACAGCAAACCATTCTGGTTCCCACTAAAACCAATTCCGATGGGAATATATTCGAGTTCCGGTCTGGCTTCAATATACTCGAGGTGATGCTACTCCTCTCTTCTGCGACAATTGCATATGTACTAAGGAGATACCAATGCCATAGATCCAAGCCATTCACAGCAAAGACGCCAAGTCGCTCACTGATGTTCAGTTCCAGCTCGTGGTTCCTGGGAAGGCACATGCGACCAGTCTGGTCGAGTTGTCGTCCTACCCTCTTTCAACGTCCGCGGGAAAGGATATCGAATTCAGTCTTGGGCCCAACAAAGTTGTCTATGGAACGGTGTCTTTCCAGTACAACGGATCACAGAATATATCGGTGGTATACAATGTGCACTTACCTTACGACTTAAATCTGGTCGACACCGTCAACATTTCCCCAATGTAAGTATAACAGCTACCCATTGGATACATTCTTAAACTGTTATTCTAGTGAGCTCTCGGAAGCCTCTGGCTTCACGAGAGCGGAGATGAAGGTGAATAGTGTCCTATGTGTACCACAGCGAACCTGTTTGATGTGATCATGTCCCTGTTAGGCCATCCCGACTTTCAGTCCTTCGGAGTTGAAGCTGGTGGAAGAACAGGCTCAGTCTGGGCAGGTTGCGATTCGAGCTGTGGATGATGATCTGGCTAGACAACAGGATCGTAAGTGTTATCCTACTGTCATACTATAGTGCACAGGACATTGAACACTCCTCAGTGCTTCTCAAATTCATAAATGACTTTGTTGTTGGTAAGGATCGTGTTGTCATTCAGACATACTATGCCCCTACTGGCTCCAACCCTTCCTCCTATGTCTCCACCCAATGGGAGGGTACCATCTCTTTCTTTGGTATCCTTGAGGTAAGTTATATCTATCATCAAGTTGACTGGTATGCTTCATGTGAACCATCTTGTAGCTAGTTGGCTCTATAGATCCCACAACACTCACAGTTTCAGCTGTGTTGTATGCCAGAGTACCCATTTATGGTTGAGTTCGCCTCACTGGGATTGAAGGCTCTTTGCTCAGTGGTGGTGTCTTGGTTGATATTGATGTCTTTGTTGCAAAGGGTAAAGCAACATTCACTGCGTCAAAGGGCTTGAGTGGAAAATATGATCTTTATGTTGCTGCATACCTTGACATCAAGTTGGTTGGCAGAATTGGTGATCCAGACAAGAAAGTTCACATCCTCACCTTGCCGTAAGCTTGCACTTCACAGAATATGTGTAGAAGGCTGATCATGATTGCAACAGGTTCTGAGGGATCACAATCTCTTCAAGTATGAGACAGAATTGTATGGATAGGGTTTGAACCCAAAAAAAAAAAAAAAGTTTGTTGGTGTGTATGATATATGACATGGATGTAGTGACAGTCATGAATAGCAAGTTTCTTGAAATTGTGTCCACTGACAGTTTATTGGTTTGAACTGGACTCAGCTCTAATCGCTCAAACCTTGTTGAATTCACTTTATTCGACTCTCTGCATCAAGCACAACTACAAATCAGCTGACACACAATAATGGATTCTAATCAAGCAATGCATTCCATCCAATGTCTGCATGCACACATTCATATGTATGGGCCTCACAGCGGTGTTCTGTGGAACAGGTAGGTTTTGTTACGCTGATAGCGCACAATAACTAGCAGCGAGCACTTGACTAGGGGCTCGAGCCTAATAAGGAAGTGGCCGACTCGTGTAGACGACGCTATCGGGTGTCTTGCAAAGCAAGTGTCGGTGAGATCTTGTGTGGTGACGACCAGACGAGATCGAGCAGGCTCTTATCGGCTTTATCGGCAAGAAGGGTATATTGCTAGATTACTATGCACTTGGTAGATGCGTAGAATTAGCTAAAGAGTCGGTACTTCTCTAAGTACTCGTATATATACTAGTGGGTATCGTGCACAGACCGAGCTGTGTGTGGCAGCGAAGGGCGGAGGGTTATGAGTCTGCTCGAGTCATAACGGCGAATGAGGAAGCAGCAAAGTGCCGGTAACAAGGGAGTCAAGCTCCGAGCAAGAAGGCGACATCATCAACGAATGAGAAAGTCAGAAGGTGAAGTGACGATGTCCACGAGGTGAGCCCCACAGGGCAAAGGGTGCACGAACAGCGGAGCCCTTGGATACGGGTCTCGACGCGAAGGTACTGACGCATCGTAATTGTTATAATCATAACATTTTATTCGTACACTTTCAATGCGGACTTAGTCGTTTTCACTTTCAAAAGGTCACGTGACATAGCACACGTGATCGTGGGAACTTACATGTGATCTCTTGATGACTAAGCATATGATGTCATGGCCTAGACCAGGCCTAGACTCTATGACGTCACGACACATGTATTTAATCTCTGTTTGCTTCTCTTCTTTTTGATCCCCGCGCCTTGTGTGGTTAATCACCATTACGCTTCTCTTCTTTAGTCTACTATCGTTACACTACTAAAAGCTTATAAGCTGTGACACCCCAAGGATTTCCCCTCCCCATCTTCCCAGTAAACAACAAGATGGCCATTCCACCTGCAGAAAACAATGCCCCCCTTCCAGCTCAGCCTCCCGTCCGCTCTTCTCGTCTCCCTGTTTCCTCCCGCCGCGTCCTCTACGCCGCCGTATTAGAAAATCCCGTCGCCACCTACGCCCTGGAGCAGCGTATGGACTTCACCGGGGACTATGTCCTCCGCACCCTCGCCAGCCTCTACCGCTCCTACGCCCTCGCCCGCACCGTCCACACTCGTCTTTGCCCCGACAACCAGCCGCCCGTGTACGCCACCGCCCTAGAGACCTCCTTGATGGAGGCTAGGGGGTATACTCTAGATATCCTTCACGCTGAGGGATTCGGCTACGTCGTGGACCAACTCCTCCCGGGCATCCTCGCGCCCGTCCTACGCCCCATCCTCGTCGCCCTCGCTCCTAGAGAGCGAGAATTTTATTTTCAGTCCAACGACCGCATCGGGTTCCTGCGCCCCACCGCTCGCGGCCCCAATCCTCCTCCTCGTCCTGCCGCGGAAGGATCTCCTCCGCCACTACCTGTTCCAGCGCCACCCGCTAGAGATTCACCTGCGACCACTCTGGTAGCAGATTCGTCCAGAGAGACCACTGGAGAATCGCTGGAGTCCTTTCGGACCGACGTCGACGAGCCCCAGGTCGCTCGTCGACACTCCCCCCTACCGCCTAGGACTGTGCGTCGCCAACCTCGCCAGACGCTTCTCCAGACTGGATCTATCCCGGGATCGGTCACCCTCACCGCCGCAGGAAGAAGGATCGCCAACAGGGCCTTTCGCTCCATCACCCCCCAACCGTCCACTCGTCGTGGCACCCCCGCCATCCAACTTATCCCTCGTGTCACCTCCCCCGCCGCCGCCGCAGCTGGTGGCTCTAACTCCTCTTCGTACGGACCCCCGCCCCCCTACCTCCCCGGTCGGGGTACTCGTGATTCCCCTATCGTCGTCGACGACAGATCTCCTGACCCCAGCCCGGGCAATGCTCGACCTCGCCTCGTCCGCCCGCAACTCTGCTTCGAGTGCGGGACCGTCGGCCACTTCCGTAGGGAGTGCCCCAACTACACGTGCCCCTTCTGCCACCGAATCGCCCCTGGTCATATTCAGGAATTTTGCCCTGAACGCGTATGCGGCCTCTGCGGAGCCATTGGCCATATCGTCGCAAATTGTGCCTTTCGGGACGACGTCTGGGCGGACATCAATCCCGACGACGCTTACGACTACGATGTCAACGAGGGGGAGTCTCAGTGAGGGGACCATTCAAGTTGTGGAGTCGGAGTCTCCACCATGGGAAGGGGGTAATGTTACGGTAGTACTCTACTTTTTCTCCCCACTACCGTTAGGACTCTTACATTCGCCTAGCCTTCTGCTAGTTCCTGTTGAACGGTAACAACCGTTCTTACTTAGTCATCACTTCCCGCGCACGGACGCACTTTCTTTCATACTCCAGAACGTTCTAGAGTATCTTTTCCTCGTTTGTACTTTTGCTCTCGCGACCCGATTAGGGAGCATGGTCTGTGCGCAGACCTCAGTAGTATAAAGCCACTGTCTTTACACCCTGTAACGGTATCTAGTTCTACGCAGCCTACTGCTAGCAATTAGTATCATTCCAGACTCTTAGTGTGCGCACTAAGACATAGTCTGAGACTCACCCAGAATCGTCTCCCGAGTCTCGAGGCCACTCCAGAGTGCCTCCTCGCTGTTCAATTGTTAGCGCCCAGCGTAACAAAATACAGAAATAGAACACTACCATTTCAACAGGCTGTACAACAAGGGATAATGTCAACCCAGGGTGGCTGTGTACTATGTGACAATGTGACTACATGGGCTCCCTGGTGGGCCCATCCATCAATGCCATGCTAAATTTCATCCAAGGGCCCACCCCAGGGTGGCCATATGCCAGGTGACATTGTCAACCTGGGGTGGCCATCTGCATAGGAGAATGTGACTACATGGGCTCTGGACCTAGTGCTCCCAGAAAATGGTCAGCAGTGAGCAGCACTATAAAGGCTCCAGCTGACAAGTGTGTGGTTGATTTTGTCCCTCAAGAGATTACTGACATGAGCACTAGGAAAAAGAAGATGAAGTGATTGTCTATTCAGTGAGTGATTGAGGGGAAATGTGGTGTATTGGAACAGTACTTTACAAGTGATGTACAAGACTTGGTTACAATACTTATGTCAGTGACTTGAGCACAATTCATGACCTTGGAGTGACAACAAAAGGATAGATTGCAGTGATGTATCAACCTGATCAATGCAACGGGTTAAGTGGGATAAACAGCTTGTCAGTTTGTGTAATTCTGCAAGTACAGGTGATAAATCAAAAAAAAAATGCCGAGTGCCACAACAATGAGCTAGTGAGATATATCAGTCAGATCACCAGTCGGATAGCCCAGGTGGAGAGCATATATGCTTAGTACCATGATATATCAGCATGGGGCTGGGGATGATATCATGATTGGGTAGGTGCGACCATCTGTGAGTGTGGGTGATACATCACTGAAGTCCCAGCGAAGCCCATGATATTTCTAGGCTAGTAGTGAGTAATGTATCAATCAGATGGCCCAGAGAACATATATGCTTACTGTGATATATCAGCCTGAGAACGGGGCTGATATCGTGATTGGCTGGGCATGACTGATGACAACTGTCGGTGAGCGTGTATGATGTATTAGTCGGATGGCCCAGATGGAGTATGAGCTTACTGTGATATATCAGCATACGTCTGGGACTAATAGCGATTGGCTAGGTATGACCGTCTGCAAGCACATGTGATGTATTAGTCGGATGGCCCAGATGGAGTGTGAGCCTACCCTGATATGTCGGCCTAAGTCCGGGGCTGATATTGTGATTGGCTGGGCGTGACCAATGACGACCAATTGCAAGCATGTGTGATGTATTAGTCGGATGGCCCAGACGGAGTATGAGCTTACTGTGATATATTAGCCTACGTGCGGGGCTGATAGCAATTGACTAGGTGTGACCGTCTGCGAGCGCGTGTGATGTATTAGTCGGATGGCCCAGACGGAGTACGAGCTTACCATGATATATCAACCCAATTCCGGGGCTGATAGCGATTGGCTAGGTGTGACCGTCCGCGAGCGCGCGTGATGTATCACTGAGGTCCCAGAAAAGCCTGCAGTATTCAAGCTAGGCTACTAGAAGTGATGTATCAATCAGATGGCCCAGACGGAGTATGAGCTTACCACGATATATCAACCGAAGTCCGGGGCTGATATCGTGATTGGCTGTGTGTGACCGCCTGCAAGCGCACGTGATGTATCACTGAGGTCCCAGCGGAGCCTACATTTGAGTGATATATCATTGATATATTACTGGTCAGAGCATGCTAGTGGGAGAGGCTCCATTTATACATTAGGTTATTGATGTATGACAATTTTATGGTAATCACAGCGGTTGCATACATCATTTCCCTTGCAACTGGTGGCTACACGGCTTTCCAATCGCCCATCCATCATGTACTCAAAACGCTCTCCCGTTCGCAGTTGGACGTATACGAGACGACGAGCAGGAGGGATCAGACATCGCAAATTTGGGCCCGTCCCGGTTTTCCTGAATCAGACTTGGCTTAGCGACATCATTGGTGTGTACTGTGAACCGGCCTGTTGCGTTCGATATCACTATCCACAGAGAGTAGCGAGGTCCAAAGTTTGCAAGAGCTGATCTCTCTTCCTTCGTCCCTTGCATGCATGTTCATCGCCACTTGTGTGCTTGGTTATATCGGCAAGAACCTGTCTCCCAAGAGATTGCTCCGCGGCTTGGTCAAGACAATAGAGGGTGCCAGGCGTGCGTCACGGTCCGTGTGTGATCGATCTCGACAATCTAGCCTATGACGATCAAATCGTGGACGCTCGCCATCCAGACAGCCAGCCAGGTCAGTGTGGACGACTTGATTGAGGGGCTCGTCATTCCTCATCCATGCCCCAGCGAATTCGTGCCCCGGCGCTTGGCCCGCCCCAGCTGCACCTACAGTGACACCCGACCTCATTTGTACGCCAGGATCAGGCATGTCTCCCACCAGCTGTGTATACAACACTCTATAATTCGCATGTTTCTGGATCCGTGACTAGATCGCAACTGCCTGTGATCTGAAACTGACCTGCCTCGATGGCCGATAAATTATGATATCAATGAGACCACGGACGAAACCACTATGCTGATCCACTGGACTTTCGATCAGACATGCGATCAAACAGCGTTGTCATCGGTAGAATTCCGCCTGTGGGTCTCCTGTTGTTTTGATGTTAACCGCATTGACAGATCGAACGGCAAGGTTGTCTGAGACATTAGAACGAGGAACAATAGAATCACCACCACGGCGGATCCGATTGGGACCACAATGCTGTGCGTGGGGTGCGACGTTGCCGATATAAAAGTCGCTCGTGGAAGGGCTCGATCGAACGTCAATATGCTTCTCCAGAGTCTCCCAGATCGCTCCCATCGAGAGCTCCATCCGATGCAGAAACCAAAGCCCCCGTCTCTAATCCACCTGGTATCACTGCGCTTCTCTTTACTTCCCTCAACAGCGTCTTGGCTGACGATTCCGACCAGCCCAAGGCGGTTTTCGCGCTCGACGAGCACATACGCTCAGTCTAGAGCACCATGGTCAAGGAAAGAGCGCATCAGGACTCGGAGACGTTGATATCGGGGATGTAGCCTAGATGAACCACATCGCATGCATTCATCAGTAAAACAGTTGCTGGTTTTCGATGCTAACCGGGTGTATCTGAGTGCTATAGATTGCTACAGACTGCTAACCGGTGGTTCCGACCAATAATGGTTTCACTGATGTTGGAAGACCCACAAAACGTTCCATCCCCCGGGCCTTCCTTGTGGCGGATGACTGACTAGGGTACAATCCACCTTCGGATCTGTCTTGCGACAACGTTGGAGACTTGTGAACCACCATTTGCGGTCCAAGGCTTGAACCACAAATGGCGTTTCACACGGTACCCATCCTGCCGTGCGTGGCCGCAATGGATCTTCACAAGAAGCTGGAGCTCGCTTTGAGCATTCTGCTCGTGGCCGTCAACTCTTTCATGATCGACATGGGTACAACATGAAGAACTGGCTAGCTGATTTCTGTGGCTACTAGGCAAGGATTTGTTTGTTCGCACACGGGCCAAGAACGTGGTCACCGACATGCCATCGACATGGGAAGAGCACCTCGCTGACTATCAAATGAGCCCAGTTCGCATTCATCTTCGGACCACAAATATGGAGAGGACACGCAGGATGTTTGGGGGTGCGTATCTGAATTTCTCACACTGGGTATGCGCATGGACGCGAACATCGCCCGATCAAAGGAAGGGAATGAATTAGGGTCGGTCGTCATAATTCCTTTATTCAAGGTAAATCGAGTCTGAAGATCTGATGGTCCACTGCATGTAGCTTGGACGAGTGCACTGCAGTGTTACTACCAACAACTCCTGATCGACAACAAGGTGATACCCATCTATTTCGAGGGGCAGCGACGGAAATACATCCGTAAAACCACGAATGTCGCAGATGTTGGTTTCTGACAAGGCTCGAGAACCGACGAATTCAATGGATGTTTTGAGGTCCATCACCCGACGACATAAAAATCTGAGCGACGAAGGAGCAAGCACGTCTGTCTCCGATTGCGAGATCCTTGCATACGTTACCATCTTGGCCGACCTGGGTCTGCCAGCCTCGTTCTCCGCTCTCTTCCCAGAGAGGGATGTTGATGACCGTTGTCTGCGCATTTATGCTGCGGGAGTCGAAACAACGACGTATGCATTTTGAGTGAAGTACAGTTGATATACTCATAATGCATATGGTCATAATGCATAAACCCTACACTCAGGGTGACCCAAACCTTGACTAGACTTAGTCTCGCTCAATGGTCATTAGGAACCGTTGTTGTGCATTATGAGCATATCAACTGTACCTCGTATCTATGAGGACCCTTTCAAGCCTTGCCCATATTCAACAGATTCCCGAAACAGAAAGTGCGGCCCGATCACGCGCAGTAGCCTCGAAGAAATCAAATCTTTGTTAGGTGACACAAAAGTAGCAAATCGCTCGTAGTAAGGAAACACATGGTAACAGGAATACATGTTTCGAACGAAATCTGCAGGCTGACGTATATAGACAGACGCCAGGAGAATACAACAAAGACGATACAGACATATTTTGTTAGGTTGTGCATAGGACAAGAACGAAGAAAGGCACTTGATGAGATCAACCGAATGTAATGGCACAATCGTATACGGACTGGTAATACCCGCGAGTTAATATGATGAAGAGTCCAGAACATGGCCCAAGACGACACTTACGAGAGACCAGGTTCGGCGAGCATTTGTCTACCAGTCGAGACCGCTATTACCACTACTGGTGCCATCCTCCGTGGGACCCTATATAGCAAGTAAGTATTCAGAGAGGCCGCATCTAGCCAGTTGAAAGATGGAATAATACCACGTTCGGGCCCCGAGCGTCGAGATTGGTTCCCGCCTGGAACGGAGTGATGAGTTCAGTCATAAGGGAGGAGAACTAGGGGAGCGTACTGGAAGAGCGAAAGAAACCTGGACGAGACAGGCCAAGAGGAGCGCTAGGTAGTACTTTGTGGCGAACATGATGAAGCTGGGTAGTTTATTGTGCAGAAGAGAGGAATGAGCTGTTTTTCGAATGCCGAGATGATAGATATGAGAAGCGGTATCGCCTTTATATGCTTTTTGCTGCCTGGCATCGGATCCATCACCCACCACCACTACCAGGCACAAGGGCGGTCCGAGCGCCGCTCGATCTCTCAAAAATGAGTGCGGGTTCCATTACCTGCCAATTGGAGAATGACAGCCGGATTGAAGAGTACCTGTCAAATATAATGAACCATAAACAAAAATGATGCAACCCCAAATCGACGTGATCAAAATTTTTTTTTTTCAAATGCGCCTGCATCACACTGATTGGAAGTACCATACCTCTATGCTTGCTATTGCTGTTGAATCGACTATCCATTAATCTAGTAAGTAAATCTAGAAAAGTAAGCTGCAGTTTGCAGCCTGGAGATTGTCCACCCACGTGACGTCCGCATTAGGAATCCAATCTTCGAAGCATGATGGTTTTTTTGCCGCCGATTTCTGGCCAGCGATCCGCCCGTCGATTTCGCAGTGGCCGTCGCAGGCCAACTACAGGCGCAAACGTCGACAATTCGATGCCAATGGCAGTTATCCATCGTCGGTCTCATATGGCATGTTTTCAAAGGCCTTGTGTGGTCATTTCCAGGTCAGGAAATCTCTTGGAAGGCCCAAATTTTATCCAGTCGCATTGCACTCCATTCATGTGATCGTCATGTGATACTCGAAAAATTGGACATTCCAAGCTCGTTCCTGCTACGTTGCATGTACTTATGGAGAAATGTGTTCCTTGGCCATTCCAAGCTTGTCCCTGGCTACCGCATGCAATGTCGCAGGTATCGAGTGATCATCTGGTTCGAGGAAATTATTCGGCTAGCGAATCGTGGAAAATAAGTCCGTGCTTGCTTGATGTCAATGGACCTTGCCATCAGTGAAACGGTTATTGGTCGGAACCACCAGTTAGCTGTCTGTAGCACTCGGCTACACTCGGTTAGCATCGGAAACCAGCAACTGTTTTACTGATGTGCTTGCCAAATCCTAGAGGGTACAGGATATAATTGGCCGACTACACTAAAGCGTGCATGGATTTTGCAACATGACAGGATACTCGGGCATTCGACTTTAGAATGCGCCTTCAGACGGGATTGACCCGGCCACCTTTCCGGTCCGAAAATGCCACGTCGCCCCTGCTGTCACTTTTCTCCAGGGACAATATCACCTGCCAGACATGCCTGCCCCGTGATGTCTCTTGTGTTCTGACAGAAATTACCGTGCCGTATACGAGAGCCTGGTTGACCAATGACTGCGTGACAAACCACTTTTCTATATTCATATCGGAGTGCGAATGCGTCGGTCCATGGTATAGCCGTGTCGGGGACGTGATACGAACTCGAGGGATGTAGAGTGATGGCCGGCATCAAATACATATAGGGTTCCGCAGTCAAGGCACTTGATCACGGCCGGTATGTCGTGGTCCCACACCCGGATGACTTTATCATCTGATGAATGACAAACCAGCGATTTTCGTCCACAAACGTGATCGTGTTCACAAGTCACAAGTGTTGGTCGCATTTTGGCGTGATCTCGCCCGGGCTGATATCATACTGGGAACAACCTGTTAGCTCCCCCTACGGTGAATCGAGCTGAACACAAGGCGCCACTGAATAATATTTTTGTCCGAAATAACCGCGAGAAAGATGTGCTGCCGATTGTCGTCGGGATAAAAACGAACGACAAGTTGAACGTGGCCGTGGAAAGTCTGGAGACCGTTTCTATGGGCACGTCGCAAAGCTACGAACACAGGCAGATGTCAAGCTTCAAGCATGAGGGAAAGGGAGGTCCATGACGTGTCTTGATCTTGGTGCTCATCGATCCACTTAGCGAGGGCTGTCCTATGTGAGGGAACAGACGAATAACGGATACGCCTGCGTGTGGCCGGTCCATGTAGGGCTGCACACTTTGGGGATAAAAAGTCTCTTGGAAAGACGGTTTCGGCAGGAAAGATGTAGTGTGTGCGCAAAGGGAGGATGCATGTAGGTCTCCCTGGTAGTCGGTCGCACGACGTAGACTTGTCATGGAGCACGAAGGTGGCCAACACCGCCGTGCTTGGGTTTTGCTTTCTTCTTGACAACCCCTTGTTCTTTCGTTGGCATTTGAGGTCCTTCTTCTTGGGGTTGTTGGGGTTGGTGAGCTGCATGGAGTCCACGGTGGTGAAGCCATTGTGGCGGGCGCTGTCGAGCGAGCCAACGATAGCGGGCGCGTTAGTTGGCAATTGACGGAGTAACTGAGGATGAGTGGGCCTCGAGATGCTGTGCCTTGCAAGCATGGTCGCACTAGCCTGTCCTCGAGGTGGCCGGCATGCGTATTTTCGTTGAGGAATCGATTCCAGTCAGAAATTGGATTCTCCCATAGAGGGGCAGGTCCATGATGTGATAGGGTATGTTAACTGGAGACGGTGCATGGTTCAAGGGTACCTATTTTCTTTGACGCGGAGATGTTGGTGCAATGGCGATGCGAAAGGCATTTTTGGCGGTGCTCTCCCCATCGTTATCGTGGTCCGAGGCGTACGCGTGGAGGAGGCACATGATGGGTCATGGCGATGGCAAGGACGAAGAGTTATGAACAATGTAGTCAGACACCCCGTAGGCAGCTTATATGAACTTGTTCAATCTATTAGGCTCGCTGCCAACAAAGTCGTATCTAACTCACCCTTCATGCATGCGTGACCGAACGCGCCGCGACTTGGCCGTCCCTGGATAGGCTGCACTGCCCGCGAAGGTGACCTCCCCGTCAACGCTGTCGTCGTGCACGGCCAGGTCGATAACCAGAAGGCTGTCGTTTTTTCGGTCCCGGGGAGGTCGAATGTTGAAGACAAGCTATCCCATCTCCCTTCCAGTCCGCCAACCCAATCTCACATCCTCTTGATTCGGAGTCAATATCGACCCGCTAGTGATGGCTTCATTCCCTATCACCGAACGCGAAGAAAACTGCCTGGACAGAAGGAGCTTTTTGGTCCTTGGAGCTCTATAAGATCCATTCTGTGAAGACTTAGCTAGATGTCAGGTAGAGGCTGCTTGAGCGAAAATAACTTGAATGAGTGACCGCTCCCCTCAAATTGCTTCCGAGGCGTCGCTTGCCCACGTAGGCGAAACGTCGCATAACGAAAAGTCCAACAAAAAGACAGGGTAAAAGCCCCAATTCTCTCATCTGCCGATCTTACAGAATCACGCGAAGAAAGGGTCACAGCCTTCAAAAGACTAGGTCGAATACTGAGCGAATAGCTGACCTCCAACTGCCTGTATCCAAGGTTTCATCGATATCTAGAATGAACGAACGAATTTATTTGGCTAGCGACGCTCATTAGCTGAGTTCAGGTGCGACCCCATCACGTGCAGTAACCTCGAAGAAATCCAATTCTGTAGACACCAGGAGAATACGACAGGGCGTGCGATAAGACATATATCGTTAGGTTGTGCGTAGCGCAAGAATGAAACTAAGGGCATGAATGAAACTAGTGAAGAAGGGCGACACTTTGCGGGATCTACCGAATGTAATGGTACAATTGTATACGGACTGGTGATACCCGCAAGTTAATATGATGAAGAGTCCAGAACATGGCCCAAGACGACACTTACGAGAGACCAGGTTCGGCGAGCATTTGTCTACCAGTCGGGAGCGTTATTACCACCACTGGTGCCATCCTCCGCGGGACCCTATATAGCAAGTATTCAGAGAGGCCGCATCTAGCTAGTTGAAAGATGGAATAATACCACGGCCGAGCCCCGAGCGTCGAGATTGGTTCCCGCCTGGAATGGAGTGATGAGTTCAGCCATAAGGGAGGAGAACTAGGGGAGCGTACTGGAAGAGCGAAAGAAACCTGGACGAGACAGGCCAAGAGGAGCGCTAGGTAGTACTTTGTGGCGAACATGATGAAGCTGGGTAGTTTATTGTGCAGAAGAGAAGAACGAGCTGTTGTTCGGATGCTGGGATGATCGATGATGGGTATCACCTCTATATACTTTTTTTCCACCAGGCATCGAATCCAAATCACTCGGGTCCACCACCAACCAGGGGGGTCCGAGTGCAGCTCAACTCCCTTATCTGCCTATTGTATGACGTGGGAAGGAGCTCCTGTCGAGTAATAGTGTATGGACCTTGCAACCGATTGAGATACAAGAGTGAGCAGGCCCAAATCGCGAACCAGATTTTGGCGAATGCGGTTGCATCGCACTGATACACCACTCACCACAGCTCTACACTTGTTATCATAGACATCATTAAACCGACTATCCATTCCTTTAAGCTGCAGTTTGCAGGAGTGATCGTCCACCTGGTACGTGACGTCCACGAAGTAGTTGATTTCCAGTGATCTGCCCGTTGATTTCACAGTGATAGAGCCTGAGCTTAACGACAGGGGAGACGAGACGATCGCGGGAATCGAGTGCGAGCGCGAGAGCCACCACCCCAGATTGCACAGGCACAGAACAAAATAAGTAGGGCACTTCAATACGACAGAAGTTACGTAGGCAATGCGACCTTCCGTGCCA
The DNA here is from genome assembly GCA_038093515.1 of Butyriboletus loyo. Classification (NCBI taxonomy): domain Eukaryota; kingdom Fungi; phylum Basidiomycota; class Agaricomycetes; order Boletales; family Boletaceae; genus Butyriboletus; species Butyriboletus loyo. The sequence continues at coordinate 52,906 of JBBPSI010000143.1, forward strand.
AATGGGCGTGCAAGTCCGAGAAGGAAGGACCTAAATGTTCTCGTTGCCGAGTGCGCTTTTTTTGCTTCAGGTGTTTTCTTGCTAGACACTTGTGTTGGGATGCTTCAAGATCGTTTACTTTCGTCGCACGGTTAGTCGGTTACAAAATGTTACACCAAATCCGAACAATACCGTCCGCAGTTGGCGGATATGAATCAATCAAGCAAAGTCGAGCACTCTAGATTTGATCTCGACAGCCAGCTGGAACGTCCTCGATCACAATATAACTAGGATGTCATCAATGTCTAGCCTCATTTATTTCTTGGAGGAAGAAGACACTTCTTGACAGCCTGGAACAGATTCATTATTGAGGCCTGAGGCCTGAGGTCGGCTCTCAATTGCGCCGTCTATCCACAGGATGATCTCCAACACGTCAGGTTTGTAATGGTTCAAATTGCTCGTCGTGAACAAGAGTTCGCTAGTAGTTGATCAAGTACTCTGATGGCTACTCGTCCGACGCCGAACCCGCCTATATCGATATCCCTCTCCAGTGACGATATTGACGGGAAGGTGATCCTGTACATTCACAATCTATTTTACACTCTCCGATCGCCACACACCGCATTTCGAGAACAGGACGTTCAGACGGCCTGACGATCAGCTGTCGTGTTGGAGTCTACGTCGAGGCCACTTCAAGTTCTCAAGACACCCCACACAACTTTTGGCCAGACGTACACGAGGCGAGCCTTGTCGCAATGCTGTGACGATCCTTTATATCGCACAACGATCGAGACGATCCACGAGAGAGATAGTCGGGATCACATCTGACCTCACTTCCTCTTATGAGCGCAAAAACAGCGCAAGATTGCCAGTGAGGCTGGTGAGGGGCTTTCGAGACATAAAGCCCCCGCGAGTGCACTCAAGTCCGACCCCGCACAGCACGGGTATCCAAGATGGATTTTACGTCTGGATCGATCGAGCGGGCGTATAGTTATAGGTTTGGCTCGGCGTGCGGCGTTGAGTCGGGTGTGTATGTGAACACGAATCTACGATCGTACGTCTTTTGTCCTTTCAGTTTAGGTGGCATATGAAAAACTTGGAGATTGCGCACCTTTTCGTTTCGTGTCACATGTGGTCCTTCACGCACCCCGAGAGAGTCCGACGTGACCCCAAGAATAACAGTTTATAAGATCGTACAACAAGGACGATCTATCTTGCTTTGATTGTCTTCGGTGTCATCAAATCAATGCTCTCAGTATAACTGCTAGTCATATGAATTGATGGTCCGCTCATACAAATCTATATCTTTTCGGCCCCATCCATCGCTCGAAAATGTCATTTTACCCATTTACAGCTCCTCCAGGGCGGGCGCATACATCTCATGTGAGCCGCGGTTGCTTGAGTGGAAAGGGAACGTACTACAGCCTATCCTCAAACATCTAGGCGTCGTAGTCGGTTGAGATGTCCCAAGACGCTTTTCCAAAGAAACTTGGTGAAAATCGGCCAGAGTGAAAGCGAGCACTTTGAACGGTCATCGCCATCGGTCATATCGACTACTGAGGAACGTCTTGATCGAGAGCGCGACATCGCCGGCCATAGAGGCAGTTTCTGCTGCTTGCAAGACGTTGGGTGGGTTCTATGACACGAACAAGAAGAAGTACATTAGTAGTTGCAGGGAGCATACATATCTGGCCAGTTCATCAATGTCAATTGCCACCATGGATGAAAGCGTACTGGTTAGACGTAGGGTCGCCGGCTCGGCCCAGCCGTCGATACAGAAAGCTTAGATGCCGATCATGCACATGCTTGTACATGTGCATCGAAATGCCGAGATACGGCGCTTTAAAATCGCCCTGGAATGAAAAGTATGAGAGTGCGATATGTACTTGATCCCGCACCACCTGGTGGAGGTCGCCTCCGAAACTTAGTATAGTATTTGAGAGCAATCCCCGGCGCCCCTGTGGCCTTGGTGTAGATGCTTGTGAGAGTCTACTCATGGTAAACCCGAGAAGTTGTCGTACAGGGACTAATTACATAGTAACTTCCTTGCTCAACGATCCGTTTGAGAATGCCCAGGTTTCGATCGTCGATTCTAGTTTCGTGTGCGGGATTAAACGAAACGATGTATAAGGCGGCCTGTAATTCCTCTGTAGTAGTTGTGGTTTATTATTTGGGTGTCCCTGGGTAAAACAGTAAGGGTGTGTTTGAGTTGGGAATAATGGAACATGCAGAAGATCTGACATGGACCAGAAACGCTGTGGATATATTGTTGACCATCGACTGTGGGTGCTGCGTTGGCGAGATAACGCAGAGCTTCATTGAAGGGACTCGGTGGAACAACGGCTGTCATGCCCCTCGAGTCTCCCAGATCGCTTTGGCGCCGCCATTCGTCACGAGCTCGACATGGAACCATAGAAGAAGATAGAACTAACGTCAAGGTTCTTTCCGCCCTCCACACTCAGGCTGGCGGACGTTGTAGGTTCTGCCAGACCGCAACTGGGCGCTGCATAATGCAGTGATAAATTGACAGATGCCGCAATCAGGCTCGGAATATTTAACAGGCTTAACAGGCTTGAACAATGTAATCGTAGCGGAGCCAATTCGGACTGCTGCGAATGCTGTGGATAAATTGTTGTCCGTCGATTGTGGGTGTTCCGTTTGGTGATATAAAAGCGGCGCGTAAAGCGACTTGGTGGTTGAACAACAACTTCAAGTTGAACATGCCCCTCGAGATTCTCCCAGATCGCTTCGATGCTGTCACTCATGACAACCTCGATGTCATTGTGAATGAAGCCCTTGCACCTCAAAGCAGTTTGGTCATTCTTGCCAATTATTCCATCGTTCTTAATGCTATCATTGCGAAGTCCAGGGAACACATGAATACACAGTACCTTGATCTGAGTGAGGCAGCAAATCTTATAAAGTCCAATGGTGAGCTACGAGATATGCTTGCTTCCGCATGGGAACGTCGATCATACCGCGACATTCGAAACCTTGGTACGTGTCCAAGTCTTCGATCTCGGTCTACCACTTACTAATGATGGCTCGATGATTCCGCCAGCCATTCTCAAAGCACCACAACCGGTGCAGATACCTCCAGTACCCACATCCATAACAGTAGCCAATCTTAGTGAGGGTAAGTACTTCTCGTCACAACGGTTATCCAGAACCACAGATTGACATCCACTATTAGAACTACATCGAAAGTTATCAGGGTCCTTTGAGGCAAAGTACCGTGGCGCAGCCGTTGACGGCTTCTACGAGTATTTGACACACAACGAAAAGCTATTCAAGACCGCAATCAATCCCCGCTACTACGCCAAGGTCTGTTCCATTGTTCAGAGTTCAGGCACTGGTAAATCGAGAATGTTGACCGAGGTAAATAAAATGACCTTTTTTCACATACGTCTGTGGTCGCTGAGTCAATCCTAGCTGAGCAAGAAGGATGTCATAGTAATCTACATCAACTTGCGCGGGGAGAAGGACAACCTAGGTTTCCCTCTGCGCGATCCAATCCCATCACAAATCTTGACCAAATTCCCCCCTACTGAGAGGGAGTACCGGACCATCTGCTATGCGTTCTTCACCGCCCTTTTTGGTGCTCTCGAGGGATGTCTCTCAAGAGGTTACGCCACCCGCAATACTAAGGCGGGCATCATGCGTTGGGTCCGCCAGATGTGTGACATGAGCGACCCTCCAAGATTGACTGCCAGGGCCGATTTCTTCACAAAACTCTATGAAAAATATGAAGAGGTGAGTCGAGTATTCTGTGTCATAATTCTGATTTCACAATATGCTGTAGGCGCATGGTGATCTCATCCGCACCCTCAAACGACACTCTGGCAGAGCAGCAGAGACTTCTTCCATCCCGGATGCCGATGAAGCGGCTGATAGGGCCACGCGAACTGACGTCGAAGAAACCGCCGATAAGATGGGGGAGATCTCCCTTTCAGGTAATTATTTGAGCCGGCGTCGCAGAATCCCAGCTGAGTAATGTGGTCCAACGCAGAACCAAATTCCCCCGCCGCTGATCCACCTGATACCACTGAGCGTCTCTTTACTGCATACAGAAAAATGGCCGCTTGCCTCAAGAGTGCCTTTGGTGACGATTCAGACCAGCCCAAGTTGGTGATCGCGCTCGACGAGGCGCACCCACTCACTACAGTGCATCAAGAAAAATATCGGGCGGCAGATGTTTTGTGCAGAGTTGTCAACGAGTATTCACATCACCATAATCATACCGTTTGGGTTGTTTTCGCCTCGACGACTTCCAAGGTTGCTGATTTTTCGCCGCCTAATCAGAAACGTCGTGGTATCTTCCCATTGTTCTGATACCCCGACTCATCCGTCTTTCAGATAATTCCGACCGTGTTTCCACCAGGGGTGAGAAGATTTTCCCACCTTACACGCAGCTAGGATGGGACCAGAGCGCATCGGGACTTGGGGATGTTGACATGGAGGATGTCTCCCAGATCGATCACATCGCAGGCTATGGAAGACCCTTGTAATGTCTCATTCACTTCCTTGTGGTGGATGACTGATCCGGTATCATCCAAAGATGGGTCTCTCTCAAGGCTGCACTTACATACCCGGAAAGGGTACTGGACACGGCGTCATCGAAGTTATGTGGGGGAGACGATTTTGATGCAAGGAAAACGAACCACGTGCTCGCAGTATTAGGCCAGCGATTCGGACTCAACGTCACGCTTGGACACCCGGATTCGGTTGAGCATCTGGAGAATGGCGTGGCGAGCCACCTTCGGATCTGTCTTGCCACGACATTGGACCGCAACTGGAGATTCACACGTTACCCATCCGAACCCCTCCTGTCGTGCGTGGCTGCAATGGACCTGCACAGTGCGCCTAATAATCTGGAGCTTGCTTTGAACACTCTGCTCGTGGTCGTCAACTCTGGCATGATCGACATGGGTCAACGTGGCGAACTGGCTAGCCGATTGCTGTGGTTACTGGCCAAGGACTTCTTCATTCGCACACATGCGAAGAACGTGGCTACCGACATGCCATCGACATGGGAAGAGCATCTCGCTGATTGTCAAATGATTCCGGTCGTGGATTGGCTCGAATTCATCTTCGGACCACAGATATGGGACGGGGGGGACGCGCAAGCATCTCTTGCACGCAAAAGCTTCGACAATGCGTATGTGAATTTCTCGCATTGGGTATGCATGGACACGAACATCGCTGGATCAAAGGAAGGCAACGAATTAGAGTCAGTCTCCGAATTCCTTTACATAAAACGCGAGTCTGATGATCCACCATATAGCTTGGACGAGTGGACACTTCGCCACTGGCAGAGGACGAGTGCAGTGCAGTGTTGCCACCAACAACCCCTGATCGACAAGGTGATACCCATCTATTTCAAGGGCGGCCCCGGGAACACATCTGCAAAACCACGAATGTCGCAGATTTTTGTTTCCGACAAGGCTCGAGAATCGACGCATTCAAAGGATGTTTTGAGGTCCATCACCCGACGACATAAAAATCTGAGCGGCGAACGAGGAAGCACGTCTGTCTCCGATCGTGAGGCCCCTCCATACATCGCCATCTTGGCCGACCTTGGTCAGCCAGCTTCGTTCTCCGTTAGCTTCCCAGAGACGGGTGATGACCGCTGTCTGCGGATTTACGCTGCGGGAGTGGAAAGCTCGACATACGCATTTGTAGCCAAGTATCCCGCACTCATGACGGCGCTTCAGAACCTCGTTCGCATTCAGCAAATTTCCGAAACAGAACGACCTTACACGGAATACCTGAATGCGCAGGTTAAGTTCGGGAGTACGGCCACTCCCGAGCACATGGTATGGGAACACGGCAGCAATGTCCCGAATGTGCGAAGGCAACCCGCTCGACAGTCCTAGCTTGATCTTGCGTTGTAATACCGGAATTGTAGGGTACGTGACTGCGCTCGAGTGTCAGAAACGACGCCCAACTCGTATGTATGTGCTCAGTTGCTTAGCCTTAGCTGTGCGACGTTTGGACCGAATGTCATCGCCATCCTGGCACAGGCTTTGGACGTACTGTGCCTATGCGAGAGAATCAAGTGTTGACATGGTTTGACGTGAGCACATCGACATGTGTATGGCCAGTGTGGCGGGACTGGTTAGAGTGGGCCAACCAGCCGGGAATACGTATTACCTCGCAGGATGGGTCGCAGATGGGTAGGCAATCGATGGGAGTGCTGAGCCGTATATCCATCAAGTATAATATCTTAGCACCTCTGGGACGATGGTCACCTCGGTCGGATAAAAACATAGCTTGACATCTGCGATGATAATTGGAAGATCTTTCTTGGGTCACTTTGGTGTACTTTTATTGCATTCGAGCAGGGATCAGTTCCGGACTGAGTATCCCGAAGCCCAGATGGTTTCGATTTGATCGTGGTGAAATTACAACTGATCAGTAGCTCCATTACTCGCAACGTCGGGTTCCTATCGAATGTAGCTGATTATATTCAAGTCGGTTTGAGGTCAATGCGAGCGTCAATCGATCTCATGTTCCGCCAGCAGCTACGAATAAAGTACAATTATGGTCGTGAAGACCATAGATGATGTAGCATAAGAACTCACCATGTTGGGAATGCCATTCGGGACTGAGTAGGAATGCTTGCAATTCGGACATGTCATCCCGCCTTCAACGACGTGGATCTACGTTTCGTGAGTCGGTAAATAACCTCGGGACGGATCGGAAGCGAGGGGGGGTGGAGCACCTCGAGGAGGACGTGTATGCATGAACGCGAACATCGCGAGATCAAAGGAAGGAAACGACTTAGAGTAAGTTGTCCGAACTCTTTTAGGTACTGTAAGGGAACCCGACTCTGGTGGTCCAGCATACAATAGCTTGGACAGTGGGCCATTGGCAGAGGACGAGTGCAATGCAGTGCCACCACCAACAGCCCCTGATCGACAAGGTGATACCCATCTATTTCAAAGCCGATCCTGAAAACACATACGCAAAATCACAAATGTCGCAGATTTTGGTCTCCGACACGGCTCGAGAACCGACGAATTCAAAGGATGTTTTGAGGTCCATCACCTGGCGACATAAAAATCTGAGCAGCAAAGGCGGAAGCCCATCTGCCTCCCATTGCGAGTCTCTTCCATACATCGCCATCTTGGCAGACCTGGGTCAGCCGGCCCCGTTCTCCGTTCGCTTCCCAGAGAGGGGTGTTGATGACCGTTGCCTGCACATTTATGCTGCGGGAGTCGAAGCAACGATGTATGCATTTTGAGTGAAGTGGCTCGTGTTTATGAGGACCCTTTAAGTAAAGTCTAGTTCAAATTCAACAGATTCCCCAAACAGAGCGACCCAGACTTTATGGTGTAAACCCCGATCCGCGTGTTCACTTCAGTTGCTCGAGAAACGAGGGAACGCACTGTAGCCAATCCTACAACTTCAAGGCGTAGTAATTCGTACACATTCGTACCAAGACTTTTTTTCCTGGTGAAAATCGGCAAGGGTCAGAACGACCGTTCTGAACGGTCATCGCTGTCGTCCATGCCAACCATTGTGACGGACGTCGGTCGCAGCCCGTCTCTACCTCTTTTAGCAAGTAGATTGGATTAAGTGGGTGAGCAAGAAGACGTGGACCAGTCATTGCGGGGACTATTCGTGTTTGCCAGCCCGTCAGTCTTGATCATTATGTAGGATAGGAGGTTACCGGTTACCAGTCACGTAAATGTCTGAAAGCTCAAGCCAGCTTTCGACGTCGGCGGAGAAGGTGTCAAGACATTGCGAGAGTCCGTGAACCGGGTTGTCGATCTTGCCTGCTCGTCGGAATATCGAAATACGATGCGTGCAGAGTCTTGTGGAGAAACGTATGAGAACTCGACGTGCACTTGATGATACTGGCATGTATGCTTTATTGATAGGACCCCCTCCAGAATCTCAGTGTGGTACATGAGAGCAATCACTAGCTTTTCGGCGGCTTTCATGTGGATACCTCTACCCACGGGTGAACTTGGGAACTTGTCATTGGGCGTCTGCAGGTACTGCTAGCGTCAACGAGGCATGTGTGAGAGCGTACTATTTGAGCCAGGGAGAGATGCGTACGTACGCGAGACGTCCACCTCTCCGACATCTATAGCAGCAAACACGAAACGCGGAGCTCTCCCATATGAATATTCGAGTTCGGGCAGTGCATGCATTCGTCTCCCATCTTATCGAGCTCAGCAATGTTCGGGAGTACGAGCGCTCCCTGTTGAATGATGCACACGTGTTTTGTGCGTGGTATGGCGTGAGTGAATGTAAGGGGGCTCTGCGCTGAACCGAATCCCTCAGACGAGATTGGACGGACATTTGCAAGTTCCCGGGCAAGACTAAGGTGTGGTCATCCCAACGAGGTCACCTAGCTGAAATTCCATAAGGATGAGCGCCAAAAATACGAGGCACCGCCGACCCATATTAAGCTTATTTATGGAACAACGTTGCGCACCTCGAGTAAACCTAAACTCTGCGTTATTCACTCTCCAAACCCCACAACTCCAACTCTGTACCATCGGTGAGGATGTCGTCGACCAGTGCGTAGCAGTTCCGAGGAGGGATTGTGTTGAATGCTGAGAACTCCGTAAGACCCAACGATGTTACTTGACACAGTGGTGTGAAGACAGTTGCGTTCCACGCTGACGGGAAGCATCTTTTGGGCGGTACTGGAAATGGGATTCGACGGTGGCGACTGGAAGACGGTCAAGAGGTTGGAAGGCAAACAGAAATGGACTTGTTCGCTATTTCTGTGTCAAGCGATCAAAAGTGGGTGGTGTGCGGAACAAATGGAGGCGCAAGTGTATGGGATGGAGAGATGCATGAAAAGGTTCTCAAGGTGGAGAGCAGAACCTCAGTATATGCAGTCGACATCTCCCCGGATTCGACCAGATTTGCTACAGGGACTGGAGGAAAGGAAGCGAGCGTCTGGAGCATAACGACGGGGCAGAGACTTGTTGGCCCACTCCAGCATCGCGGTATTGTCATTGGACTCAGATTCTCCCCGAGTGGCGAGCACATCGCTACCACCTACCATGAAGGCTCCCTCCGCATCTTCGACAGTCGCAGTGGTGACGAGCTACTAACCACCATCAGAACTATCACACCCTCAAAGTACTACGTAATCACTCCGCTTGCGTGGTCCAAGGATGGTCAACAAATTTTTGTGGCAACAAATGACAAGACAATCAAGTCTTTTGCTGTGTCCACTGGGTCCCAGCTCGCTGAATCACCCATTCTCAGTGACAATGTGGAGTCCATTGCTCTAGTATCGAACGGCAAATTCATCGCTACTTATGCATCACATTCCATCTTGCTCCTGGACACATCAACTCTCACCAAGATTGGCCCTGCCATCAAGGATAGCCAATCACTGATATGGTCAATTGCCATCTCCCCAGACTATCTGGCAACTGGACAAAGTGATGGGAAAGTTGCTGTGCATGATCTCAGACATATTCTCCCTGACTCATATGGTCCTTTCCATGTAAGTGTTTGTCTACATGTCGGATAAGCACCATTCTGTCTCCTGCATTGACACACCATGTTAGACATCTAGTCATGACGAACAACAACCAAACGAGCGGCCTGCGAGCTCCGGTGGCCATGACAACACACCAGCTGACTCTAATCTGGTAGGAGTTCACTATTCTGTCACCAAGACGAGCTGCCCTGACTCCTTTGTGTACATACACCAGAAAGAAGCTGGTAAAGCAACTCCAATTAAATCCGAAACACATAGCGGAGACGGTGATGATCTCCTCGAGGTATCGGTTTGTTCTTTTTTATCTCAAAACAAGTTCTCGACATTGCATAGGTCGAGGTGCCGTCGAGCACTCCCGGCCCTCAGTTTGATTATGACGAGGTTGGTGATCACTACGTTCTTCTCTTTTCTCCGTGTTGACCCTGCTGAAGCTGCCATCCCCGGCCTCCTATGCCCATCCACTCGAGGACCAGGCACCGCCACTCGGTACGTTCCATGCCATACCGCATCGTCGGATGTTGTACCGGTGACCTAACCTCCAGCCGCGTGTCCAGGGGAACATCGCGACGCTGCGGAATCATCTCAGCGCCTTCCGGCGTTTAAAAAGTGGCTACGAACAAGGACAAGGATGACTAACAAGCACCCAGTTTTGCATAACCCCGATCGAGCTCCCCGAACGTCACATCGGCCCGCCGATAATCGATCTCCTTCCCAGTCGCCAGCAAGAGCGGACGTCATAAATGAGGGACCTTCAAGTTCATGGATGGCCGCTGGTAAACGTAAGCGAGTGAGTGCTTGTTCTTGACGGACGATCGGTTGCAGTGCGTCTAATATATTGTCTTAGCGAACGGTCGCGACATATCCAAAACCAAAGGTTTGTTGTTCCTCCAGTGTGTATCCAGCGACTCATTAGACGTTATAGCCACCTAAATCGTCCAATAAGGCTGTCGACCCCGTTGATCCGAACAAAAACGCATCTTATAGCAGACAAGGCTCTGATGGTCCAAAGGCAGCAGGGCCTGTGCGTCTTTTCTGATTGCTATTTGCTACGTTATGACACCTCTCCTATTAGCCACAACAAGCGGACGATCCGTCTCATCCCTCCGCTGAGGGAGTCCATCTCACGGTTCGCGTCCTCTCATTACGCTCATATTGCGAGACTCACAGGGATCACATCAGCGAGAGCCAGGCAGGGCCGTCCTTCGCCTGAGCTGTTCGATTGCGTTTCCCGCATGGATGTGTGGCGGCTCGGGTACCGGAGATGGGACACATGGATCCAGGTGATTCGATACGATGCATGTACATACCATTCTGAATCGAGAGTATGTGGACGAGTTCGTTTCGCCCCACAGCAGTATTAATATATAGCTCGTGAGAGCCGGTGACGTTTACACGGCCTGACTCGCTACTCGACCAATTACTGTGACGTTGGAGCGTCTGCAACAGTCACGGAGACTCTTCCCAAGACACGCTATACGGCTTTTGAACCGCCCGTCGATCATGTATTCAAAACGCCCTCCCGTTCGCACTTGAATGTTACGAGATGATGCGCAGGAGAGATCAGACGTTGCGAAGGAATCGCGGGACTCCCAGTTCGTCATTGCCAGACTTCGCTTAGCGCCATCATTGTAAACCCTCAGGGGCGTATTTGTGAACCAGCCCGTCGCGTTCGACATCGCTATCCACAGACAGCAGAATACCGAGGTCCAAAGTTTACAAGAACCATTCACATTTTTTGCTGGTCTCCCGGCATCTGTCTCAGGCTGCAAAGCGTGCACAACTCTATCACGACAAAGCAGGTGACGTGCTAATGTACAAATGGACTCTAAAGACATTTACGTTTTCAGCATACCTCACCGTACACACTCGCGTCGGCCGTCGTATGTCACGTTCTTGAGTACACGACATAGCCGGACGACAAAGTGACAGTCCAGCTCTTAAAATCAAACGCCTTGCCCGTCGCAATGTCAAATCAAGTCTTTCGATCCCTCCACTACCCCACCTCACTGCATCATAGATTCTCGATGGTGGTGTTGTTGAGTCTGTCACCCTGGCTACCAACGGGACCATTTCATTTTTGCCTTTGCAGATTGCTCCATTTTTGTTCCTGGACACATCAACATAGATTCAGCTTGGGCCGTCATCGAGGACAGTGTAAAGATAGATTTGATGGCCCTCTCCCTGGATAGTAACTATCTGGTGGCTTGGCGACGTGACGAGACGAGAAAATCACTGGGAATAACATCGATGGTATTCTCCCGGGCTCGCATGGTCCTTTTCATGTAAGCATTTGTGCATTTACAATATTTATTTGCATGCATCAGATAAACCTCATTCTGTCCCCCCACATTGACAGACTACTTGAGGAATCCACTGGTGGTATCGACTATGCTAGAGTGTATGCAATACTCATAGAGACACGTTACACGACCGAGACGGCACAGGAGAGAATCAGACATCAACGGGCCCGTGCCCAGTCCAATTCAAGGTCCAGATCACCTGGCGAAAAGGCAACTTTCCCGACGTGTTTGTCGCCTCTTGAACGTCCAAGACTGTTGACCA
>JBBPSI010000144.1:0-64372 GCA_038093515.1 Butyriboletus loyo
AGAAGGTGATGAGTGGAAAGCGGTGTTTGTCACGCCTATTGGAGCCTACGAACCCATGGTCATGTACTTCGGGCTCACCAATTCCCCTCCCACGTTTCAGAACATGATGAACGACATCTTCAACGATATGTATGCCTGCGTCATTATCTATATCGACGACGTTATGATATTTACGAAAGGAAAAACGAGGGCCGAGCACGAGGAAAAAGTCAAAGAAGTACTCCAGCGCCTTCGAGAAAACGATTTATTTGTAAAACCGGAGAAATGCGTATTCTCTTCGGACAAGGTGGACTTTTTAGGAATGGTTGTATCCCGAAACGGCGTTGAAATGCAGTCGAAGAAGACAGATGCCATCCGAGACTGGCCTATGCCCTCGCGTCTGAAGCAGGTTCAAGCATTTCTGGGATTATGTAATTATTATCGCAGATTCATTGAAGGGTTCTCGGAAATTGCCCGACCCCTCAACAACTTAACAAAAAAGGATACCCCTTTCAAATGGGGATTAGATGAACAAATAATTAAATTCTTGAAGAAGTGCATGCCATCGAGCTTGTCTGCCAGACAACGTTTGCGGCTTCTTCCAATATTCTAGGTTTTTGTGATCGGTCCAGATTTCGAATCCTTCTCGACCAATAAGGTAATGGCGCCATTCTTCCAGCGCACGAATAACTGCTAATAGTTCTTTGTCGTAGATTGGGTAATTCCTTTCGGCAGCGTCGAAGGAATGTGACAAAAAGGCACAGGGTCGCCACAGGTCGTCTGATCCTTTTATGGAAAGAACTGCGCCAACCGCTATGTCCGAGGCATCCGTTTCTACCCGCATCTCTTTGTCTCGATCTGGGTAGGCTAGAAGCGGAGCCGAAGTGAACTTTTTCTTTAGCGTGTCAAACGCTCTTTGTTCGTCTAAGCCCCATTTGAAAGGGGTATCCTTTTTTGTTAAGTTGTTGAGGGGTCGGGCAATTTCCGAGAACCCTTCAATGAATCTGCGATAATAATTACATAATCCCAGAAACGCTTGAACCTGCTTCAGACGCGAGGGCATAGGCCAGTCTCGGATGGCATCTGTCTTCTTCGACTGCATTTCAACGCCGTTTCGGGATACAACCATTCCTAAAAAGTCCACTTTATCCGAAGAGAATACGCATTTCTCCGGTTTTACAAATAAATCGTTTTCTCGAAGGCGCTGGAGTACTTCTTTGACTTTTTCCTCATGCTCGGCCCTCGTTTTTCCTTTCGTGAATATCATAACGTCATCGATATAAATAATGACGCAGGCATACATATCATTGAAGATGTCGTTCATCATGTTCTGGAACGTGGGAGGGGAATTGGTGAGCCCGAAGTACATGACCATGGGTTCGTAGGCTCCAATAGGCGTGACAAACGCTGCTTTCCACTCATCACCTTCTTTGATACGAATATTATTAAATCCCCATCGGAGATCCAGCGCTGTGAAGATGTCGGCTCCTTTCAACTGATCAATCAACTGCGGAATCAGGGGTAACGGGTAACCATTTTTAATGGTTCTGTCGTTTAGATATCGATAGTCCATAACAAGCCGTTTATCTCCGGTCTTTTTCGGGATAAAGAATACAGGGGCCGTTTGAGGTGACTTGGACGGTCTTATGTAACCCTTCTTGAGTTCTTTTTCCACAAAACCTCGGATTTGTTCCTGTTCTTCCTCGGACATAGGGATAACGCGACCCTTTTTTGGTACAAAATCGGGTTTGAGATCTATTGCATGATCCCATGGTTTCCTTTCAGGCATTCTTGCTGCCTCGTCCTCGGAGAATACGTCTAAATAATTGTGGTAAACCTTGGGTACCTTTCCAGCAACCTCTGGTTCTATCATACAGCAAGAAGTAATGTTTGAAGATGAAATAGAGTCTCTAATAACACTACAGTAAGGTGAACAATGATTAAATTTAATGGTTTTGAAATGCCAGTCAATGTCCAGGTTATGACGTGCAAACCAATCGTAACCAATAATCATTTGATGAGAACCAAGAAGAGAGACGTAAGCCTCGATCGATTCGTGGTGCCCATCAATTTCCATAAATAGGTAGGCTTTGTGCGTAATGCGACCTATGGCTCCTTTAGAGCCGTCTGCATTGATAACCTCCATGGAACATTCTAATGGTACAGTGTCTATTTTTCTTGTGTCACAATAATTTTTGTCAATGAAGGTATTGACCGCTCCCGTATCCAGCAAAGCTTTAAGCGAACGAGTTCGCCAAGTAGCGTTTGACTGGTAAGTGATTTTCACCACCGGGGAGTAATCTCCACCAAACATTAAAGAAGATTTAGGGGATTTATAATTAGAAGAAGAGGGAGATGAAATCGGGGATCTGGTTTTCATTTGTCTCAAAAGAGAATTAAGCACGCTTTTGTGCGCCGCGCTCCCGTTAGGAGACGCTCTTTCGAGTTTTTCTATAGATAGTTCATTCGATTTGATACAGGAGTTAAGAAATTCGTCCTCGTCACAATCAACTAAACCGGGAACATTCACGCTTACATCCGGAGACGAATTCGCGAACACCGATCCAATCGAAAGTTCAGATTCAGATGGTACGTAAGAATGTTCATCTGTGTCTACGGAATAGTCCACAAATGTTGATAAGGCTGAGAAAGAATTTGAAAAAGAAATATTGTCCAGTCCTCCAGGTACCCCTACACTAGAAGACTTTTTTATTTTAAAGACCGCGAGGCCTTTTCCTTTGCTTTGCAAGCGAAGACATCTGCCCAGTATGCTTGGGCGTCGTCTCCCATATATGCGGCGCGCTGGGAAACTTCTTGTTGCGGTGCTCCAACCGCAGGTGGTGCCGGTAACGGCCTTGACTGATAAGGGGGATTAGGAGGGGTTACCTCCGCGGAATTAATTTGAACCCATCCTTGGACGTAGGTTCCGTCGGCCTGTTGTATCCACTGCTGCCTTACTTTCGGGTGCGGTGTGTTTCCAGGCTTATCCCGACGGTTCGGGTTTTGAGGGCAATTAGGGCGGATGTGTCCGGCCTGCCCGCAGCCGAAACACATTCTGGTCTCAGGGCCAGATTGCTGGGCGGATAAATCCATTGGGGCTCCGCGGCCCGGTTGAGTACCTGTGGCTGTAAAGCTGGGAGGGGGTCCTTTAGGAGGCGGGTAACCTCTCTGGGGCTGCTGCGTGTACGGCCTCCATTGCCGCGCTTGCCCCGTTCCCCTCTCTGCATACATCTGTTCAAAGGACCTTCCTGTCCTTCTAAACTCTTCCACCAGACTATTAAAATCCTCTAAAACATCCTCGGAGCATGAGAGAAATACTTGTTTGTAGATCTCGTATTTTACTGCCCATTTGAGGAGTTCGATGGCGTGCTTAGGTTCGCACTCCGATTGCCTATAGAGGACTTTGAACCTTTCCAAGAAGGTATCAATTTGAGTTTGGCCTTGAGTTAGCGCGGCCAATTTTCGTAGTGCCTGATGAGCAAGCACATCGATTTGGAAGTGGCCCCTGATCATGGCCTGAAGATACTCCCATTCTGACCAAGCCAGATCCTTCTTTTTGCCTTTAGATCTGTCAAGAGGATCTAAGTACTTTTCTTCCTCCATGACATAATCTTCCAGGACCAATTGTGAAAAGTCCTGGCCCTTGCCTTTAATGCGGCTGAGAACCGCGACCGTCCTGAGTTTGTCGGTTTTCCAGGTGTTGACTGACACCCAGACTTTGAGGGAAGTCCACCAGTGGTGGAACTTTTCTCTGTCGCCGTCCCATTCTCCTGGGTCAGCAACTTTTTTAGAAACTCCTCCTTGGGTATCTTTTTCCAACCACTGTGCGAAGAGGGCGCGCAATGTTTGGTCATCATAGACGGCGGCGGGTACATAGTCGGTGGGAGCGGGGGCGTAAGACGGACCGGGATCGGACATCCTTTTCTGGTCGTCGTCTGGGAAGTCCGTAGAATATTCGGAACCCAGTTTGATAAGCGGATTTTAAAGAAGTTGGGGGCGTAGGGAAAGGGGTGATTCTTGAATCTTCTTCGGCAACCTTTTTCTTCGGCTGAACCGGCTTCTTCGGCAAAAAACAAAAGAAAGCTACGAGGTGCAAAGACCCTTACTGTCTCCTATCTTCCAAGGTGACTCTGGGGGACTCTGCAACAAGTAGGACGTAAAAAATATTTTTTCGAACGGAGGTAATATCTCCAATGAAGCTTTGTCCGGTAATGGACGAGAACAGGTATAGACCTAGTTACGACTAATTGACAAATTTTTGAATATTTTTTCTAGGCTCTACCTCCCGTGTTACCACAGGGACTACGGTTTTGAGAATAGCTCAGCCAACGGGATTTGGGGGTCCCGAAGTCGCTCTTTGCAAACAAGGCACAACCCTTGCGCAGAATATCAACTCCAAGGGAGCGACGACGAATGAAGTTATACAGGTGCTACGACAAGAGCAAAACTACCCTTCCAAGGGGTTCCCCTAAAAGCGGCGGGGGCAATCCGAAATGAAAACTGCGGAACGTGCAGTAACGGCTCTAAACCCTGAGCACCGGGTTATCCCGTAAGAGGGAAGATCTGCTCCGTCAAGTGGAGGCCTACTGGAAGTGCGGATAGGAGAAACGAGATGGGTACGCTATTGGCCAATTGCCGACAAGCACGCTACCCCTACCCTGGGGACCGGGTGTGTATCTGAAGTTTTAACCAAGTGTTGCAAGGCAACGCGCAGTCGAATGCTAGCACGTAGTACCCTTTCACACGAGGTCCCACTACAGTTGCAGGTCTACACAAAGACCTGGCAAGATGGAATCAAGGAGCTTCAACTTAATCTTCAACTGTTGCCAGCGAATAGACAAGTGGTTAAAACTAGGGAATCCTAGTCTAACCACGAGCCCTTTTATATTGTACAAGGATGCGCACAGACCATGCTGTGCGTGTGAGGATTTACTATACATGGATAGACTAAAGAAGAGAAGCGCAACGGTGATTAACCACACGAGGCGCGGGGATCAAAAAGAAGAGAAGTAAACGGAGATTAAATACATGTGTCGTGACGTCATAGAGTCTAGGCCTGGTCTAGGCCATGACATCATATGCTTAGTCAGCAGAGGATCACATGTAAGTTCCCACGATCACGTGCGCTATGTCACGTGACCTTTGAAAGTGAAAACGACTAAGTCCGAATTGAAAGTGTACGAAGTGTACGAATAAAATGTTATGATTATAACAGAAAGGATCTCAAGGAGGGTGCATTTAAAGGCTGTGATGAAGAAGAAGAAATGTCTTCTTCCAATTAGCCCTAGAAAAAGATGATTTTCCTTTTCTCTCAAGTATCAATAAGGGCTGGAAGAGGATTATTTGGTCAGATGAGACCAAAATCAATAGAATTGGGTCAGATGGACAGGAGTGTATGTGTGGAAAAAGAAGAGAGAGAGCCTAACTGCCAGAGAGGTTAAAGGTACAAACAAGTTTGGAGCAAATTTCCTGATGGTATAGAGTTTGATGGAGTGGGGGCTTTAAGTGAGGTTGAGGGGAGGATGGATGGTGAACAGTATATGTAAATTCTAGAGGAAGAATTACTATAACACATGGAGAAATCTGAAATTTCTCAAGATGATATCATTTTTCAGCAGAATAATGATCCCAAACATACCTCCAAAGAGCCCAGAATTGGTTTGAGGACCAAGGAATCAAGCTTCTGGATTGGCCTGCACAATCTTCAGACCCCAACCCCATTGAACACACTTGGAATCACCTCAAACAATGTCTCTCAGGTTATAATAGTGCTCCTACAGGAGTTTATTGATTATGGGAAAGGGTGGTGGTAGAGTGGGGGAATAGTTCTGTGGAACAGTGTCACAAATGGATAGAAAGCATGCCTAGAAGAGTTGAAGCAGTTATCAAGGCCAAGAGAGCTCATACCAAATACTAGATAGTTGGATTTTTGTAAAGTCAAAAAACTGTCCGCATGATGTGTCATTTGAGAATAGCTGACATTCCATCATACCTTAGCCATATTACCTGATTCCTGGGCCAATAGAAGGCCAAGGGTAGGTACCATATTTCATACACCCACTACCTAGGGTTAGGATCAGGGGTTATTGCATTGAGTGATATTTAATGTAAAATATGCCACCATGCGGACAGTTTTTTGAGCCACTGTACATGAGGTATGATGTCATAGTCTAGACTTGATGATGTCATGGGCTGGTCTGGACCATTACATCATAGGCTCTGTCTAGATTCTGATCACATGTATAATCCCATGATCATGTGTGCTAAGTCATGTGACCTTTGAAAGTAAAAGATGAAGTCTGAAAGTGTGGAAATAATATAGTATTATAACATCCAGTGCATGAGATACTCCAACTTCTTGTGTTTCATCCATGAAGAGACAATGTAATCCACTTCAAATTCTGCATGTCCTTTGTCTGTGACATTGACAGGGTCAGGATAGATAACAGGTTGCCTGACAAGGGTTTCACAATAAGGTTTTACATGGGAAATCTTAACTGTGGGATAAATATGCATGCTGCTTGGCAGCTAAAGTGTAACAGCATTTGGTTTCAAAGTTGTGATTTGGTAGGGACCAATCCAGTGCTGTGTGAGTTTCCTGGCAGTGTATGGTAATTTCAAAATCTCCATTTCCATACTGAACCAAACTCTATCTCCCAACTTGTATTTTGGTGCAGCTGATCATCTATTATCAGCCTGTAATACCATTCTTTTTTGAGGTTTTCCAATGCTTCCTTAACTTTGGCATGAGCCTTTCCAGCCATACATGCAAAATCTCCAGCTAACATAGAAGAAGACTTTTCAAACCCAATATAATAATCACATGTGATAGAAAATGGAATAGTACCAGTGGCAGTGGTAAGGGAATTGTTATGATTGAACTGAGCAATTTTAATCCACTCAGCCCATGTTTCTTGTTTTTTAGCCACATAAGTACATAAATATTATTCCATCTCCCTATTTATCTGTTTGGTTTGCCCATCAGACTGAGGGTGATAAGCTGTAAAGATTTTCTGAGAAATGCCAAGAAGCTTGCAAAGCTCTGTGGTAAAGTCCAAAATAAACTGAGGGCTGTGGTCTGAAACTATTGTAAGGGGAAGACCATGGATACACCAAACATTGTCTCTAAATATAACCACTAAATCCTTAGAAGAGGTAGTCATCATGCAAGGGACATAAACCACTTCTTTGGAGAAACAATCAACCATTGTACAAATGGCATCAAAGCTGTTAGAAAGAGGAAGTACAGTTACAAAATCAATGGAAATGTCTTCCCAGGGGTGGTTAGCTGTGGGAAGCAGTAATAATTTTCCTGCCAGTGCATTTTTCTTACCCTTTGTAAGGGTGCATGCTTGGCAGCTATCTATGTACATATCTTTTAATGTCCTTTGTGACACCAGGCCATGTGAAGTATCATGTAATAAGATGTGCTGTCTGGGCTTGACCTGAGTGACCAGCAATAGGAGAATCATGACAGATATTAAGTAATTGTATCCTAAGTGCATCTGGCATGAAGGATTTTTTCTTTTTGTTAATAAATACCAACTGTTTGGAATTGAAATAGAACCCTGGTATTTCTTTTTCTTTTTCAGATTCATCTTGTACAGTATCATAAAAGGAAGAAGAAAGAGTAAGGTTATGAATGAAAAGATTTAATAGTTGTATTGTGATCCTGCACAGCATCATCATGGTCTACTCAATGCAAAAGTACATCTGCTCTACCATTGGTAGATCCTGGCTTGTACACAAAGATATAATTATATTCCTGAAGAAGTGCATGCCATTGGGCTTGTCATTCAGACAACATTTGCAGCATCTTCCAATACTCAAGGTTTTTGTGATCTGTCCAGATCTTGAAACCTTCTCTACTGATTAGATAATGGCACCATCCTTCTAGAGTGCAGATTACAGCCAAGAGTTCTTTATTGTAAATCAGATAGTTCCATTCTGCAGCATCAAATGAATGCAAAAGGAATGCACAAGGTTGCCATAGATCATCCAATCTTTTTATGGTAAGAACAGCTCCAAATGCTATATCTGAAGTATCTGTTTCTACCCTCATCTCCTTGTTGCAATCTGGGTAAAATAAAAGTGGTGCTGTCATAAACTTTTTCTTCAACATATTAAATGCTGATTGTTCTTCTTTATTCCATTTGAAAGGAGTATCCTTCTTCATAAAATTGTTGAGAGGGCAAGCTATCTCTGAAAAGCCCTTGATAAACCTCCTATAGTAGTTGCATAATCCAAGGAATACTTGAGCTTGTTTAAGACATGTGGGAGCTGGCCAATCATGGATGGCATCTGTTTTCTTTGTTTGCATCTCAACACCATCCTTGGAAACTACCATACCAAGAAAGTCTACTTTATCAGAAGAGAAGACACATTTTTCTGGTTTTATGAATAAATCATTGTTCCTAAGGCATTGGAGGACTTCTTTTATGATATCCTCATGTTCTCCCTTAGTTCTCCCTTTTTTAAATATCATAACATTGTCAATGTAAATGATGGCAACAGCATACAGTGGGCAACAAAACTGTTGCAATGTTGGCAACATTTTGATTGTTAAGCTAATAACTCAAGAACCACTAAAGAAAAACCTCCTAAACCTACCCATAGCAGAAGGCCATAATCAAGGGCTTTCCAAAAATATATACATTGCTTATGTAATTCATTCTATATCAGGAGATATTCACCAATTAAGCAAGGGTCCTCATTGCAACAGTTTTGTTGCTGACCCTATAAAATGTTAGAATCATATGTAGTGGCTGAGTATTACATAAGAAATGGGTCATGTGATGCATAAGAAGTTCAACATTGTGCAAACACATCAAAACACCATCGCTTTTTCCATTACAGTGAGTGAAAAAACCCTTGCAATATTTCACTATTTTGCACTAGATGCCATGTGTTGCGAGGCAACGCGCAGTCGAATGCTAGCACGTAGTACCCTTTCACAAGCGGTCCAACGACAGTTGCAGGTCTACACAAAGACCTGGCAAGATGTAATCAAGGAGTCTTCAACTTAATCCTCAACTGTTGCCAGCGAATAGACAAGTGGTTAAAACTAGGGAATCCTAGTCTAACCACGAGCCCTTTTATATTGTACAAGGATGCGCACAGACCATGCTGTGCGTGTGAGGAATTACTATATATGGATAGACTAAAGAAGAGAAGCGCAACGGTGATTATCCACACGAGGCGCGGGGATCAAAAAGAAGAGAAGTAAACGGGGATTAAATACATGTGTCGTGACGTCATAGAGTCTAGGCCTAGTCTAGGCCATGACATCATATGCTTAGTCAGCAAGAGATCACATGTAAGTTCCCACGATCACGTGCACTGTGTCACGTGACCTTTGAAAGTAAAAACGACTAAGTCCGAATTGAAAGTGTACAAAGTGTATGAATAAAATGTTATGATTATAACACCATGTAGCATCTGATGGTGTGGGAATCCCACTTAGCATTGGTGAAGCAGGTGATAGCACTGCCTCCTGGCTACAAATGAGTCCCTGGGTCATGTGATGTGGCCATGTGGCTGTGGAGATATGTCTATTCTAAAACAGGTATATCATTGCAAGAGTTTATTCACTTTCAGCCTCAACAGTGGAATCTCAGTCAAATGAAAGGATAATTGTATTTGTTTGGTCCTACAAATAAAGATACACATATAAACATTATGTCTGAGTTGGAAAAAGCTCACATGCTTCTTTCTTCCCAACTTCTACCACCATGAGATCTATCTCCTCCACTCAAAAGAATACCATCTTAACCATGCTTGATTCTGGACATTCTTCTTGCTTCATTACCTCCACCACTGGCCTTCATACTTCCACCATCTCTAGGCTTCATTCCAAGGAGCATTCTACTCTGCAAAAGTCCACTGGAGGTCATCCATCCAAGCCCCTCCACCAATATCTGCCATGCATCCATCTCATCTCTACTCACAAGGCAGAAAATGCTGTCCAAGTGACCAAAGCTCTCACAAATATTATCAACCAACCCCTCAATCCCAACACAGTATGCCAGCACTTGAAAAAATCTGGTATGAAAGCTGTGGTCAAGCAAAGATGACCTATTCTCTCTGCCAGGCATTGCAAGGCAAGACTAGACTTTGCCTATGCTCACAAAGATTGGACTCTGGAGGACTGGAAGAAAGTAGTATGGTCTGATGAGACTAAAATCAATTGCCTAGGGTCAGATGGATGCAAATGAGTGTGGAAAAAGCCAGGGAAGAGGCTTAGTGATAGACTGGTGGAGCGGACACTTAAGTTTGGAGGAGGTTCTGTGATGATGTGGGGCTGTATGAGTTAGGAGGGGGTTTGGTATGCCACCAAGATTGATGGTAGGATGGATGGGAACCTGTACCTTCAAATTTTGAAGGATGAACTTCAAGATTCCCTTCAGTATTATGGTCTCAATCCTCCTGACACCATTTTCCAACAAGACAATGACCCCAAGCACACCTGCAAGAAGGTCAAGGAGTGGCTAGATGAATAGTATTTTAGTACTATGGTTTGGCCAGCACAGTCTCCTGATCTTAACCCAATAGAACATGCCTGGGGCTATCTCAAGAGAAGACTTGCAGAGTATGAACACCCCCCCAAGGAAATACTGGAGTTGTGGGAGAGAATTCAGGTGGAGTGGGACAAGATACCAGTTGCAGAGTGTCAGAAGTTGATTGAAAGCATGCCTAGGAGGATTCAGGCAGTGCTCAAGGCCAAAGGAGGCTATACCAAGTATTGATATCTCCCAAATACCCTTCTTCCACCAAAAGTGAATAAACCCTTGCAATGGTATACCTGTTTTAGAATAGACATATCTCCACAGCCACATGGCCACATCACATGACCCAGAAACCCATTTGTAGCCAGGAGGCAGTGCTATCACCCACCTCACCAACACTAAGTGGGATTCCCATGCCATCAGGTGCTACATGGCATCTAGTGCAAAATAGTGAAATATTGCAAGAGTTTTTTCACTCACTGTAAGTGTACATATGCTCACATGACATCACATAACCTGTTGAGATTCTAATCACATGATTGCACATGATCTAAGAGTGATCATGTGATCCACTTACATCACTATTCTACCCAAGAAACAACTAGCCTACCCAAGGTAAGTGAGGTAAGTGAGCCAGACTCAACACATCTAAAAACCTATCCAAGCCAAAGGCTATCTTTTGAACCTCTGTTTGGATATAGTGTGATGCTAATGCTTATGAAACAACTCCTTTTGGAGGCAATGGTGACACCAAGCCTCAGAACTTAGTCAAAACTCCTTTTGGTACATACATGTATACAACATTGCTACTGAAGTATGCTTGGCCCATTGCATGCAGGTCATTGATGAGGTTATCCAGACACAGAAGCTGTACTGAATCCAATCCACTTCATAACTCACTGATATGTCTTAAGGCTGCACTGAAGACAGGACTATATTCTGCCACCTTGAAACCTCGCTCTGGGCCCCTTTTTAGATTATTCAATACCCACCATAATACCACAACACCAAAAGTGATGAGCTTGTCAAAATTCAGATTGTCAAAAGGAAGGATCTTATGTAGTTTGCCCAATGGAGGCCAGATGGCCTTGATGAGTATTGTTGTCAAGGTGGGTGTTATAATTGTACCTCTTATAACCATCTTTTGCATTTGGACTTCGTCATATTTCTCTTTCAAAGGTCACGTGACTCAACGCACGTGATCGTGGGATTATACATGTGACCACAGGCTGACTAAGCATATGATGTCACAGTCCAGACCAGCCCAGACTCTATGACATCATGCCTCATGTATTTAATCTCCGTTTGCTTCTCTTCTTTTTGATCGCCATTGACTTCTATTTCTCATCATCGTCGACCCGTGACTCTTCTTGTATATACATGTATAGTAACTAGTCTCACGCACAGCTTGGTCTGTGTGCATTCCCTTGTAATATAAAAGGGCTTGTGGTTGTGGCTAGGATTCCCTAGCTTTAACCACTTGTCTTATTCACTGGCAACAGTTGAGAGATTAAGGCTTGAGCTATCCTCATTACACCTCACCAGTACTTGTGTAGCACTGTGACAGTTGCGGAACCCCATGTGACTTGATAACATCGTTGTCTCGTAACACTTGGTTAAAGCTTCTGATACACACCCGGTTCCCAGGGCAGGGATAGACTCTAGTACGCTTCCGCTTGAAGGAGCAGTTATCTCACTGAAGAAAAATCCCAGTGCTCAGGGATAAGAGCCATCACTGTGTGTTCAGCAGTTTTCACTTTCTGATTGCCCCTGCGCTTTTAGGGGATCCCCTTGGAAGGGACGTTCTTCCTCTCATCGTAACATACCTATCACATTTGTCATCGCTCCCTTTGGAGTTGATCATCCGTGCTAGGGTCGAGCCTAGTTTGTGTAGAGTGGCACAGAGACCCCCAAATCCCTGTAATTGAGCTTATATTGTTGTGTTAGTCCCTGCAGTGACATGGGAGGTAGAGCATCAGTATTTGCAAAGTAGTACTCGTTAAGTTTTTGCCCATTTCGGTTCATTACCAAACCAGACTTCGTCGGAGATACTACCTCCATTCGAAAAAATATTTCCTTTGTTCTACTTGCTGTAGAATTCCCCAGAGTTCCTTTGGAAGATAGGGGACAGTAAGGAAGACTATATCTCGTAGCTTCTTTTTTGTATTTGCTGAAGAAAACCGGTTGTTGCTGAAGAAAAAAATAAATTGCTGATGAACACTTTGGAAATTGCCATTTTTGTATCAATAGCCGCTTGTGTCTTTTTCATCACAATCCTTGTCTTTGGCCTAAAAATCTTTACGGCTATCATCACCAATCAAGCACAACCCTACACCATCACCCTCTCATTCAATAAACATAAATTTACCACTAAACTTGTTACAGTTTTACCCCTAAGCGTACCCTGCCACTCGTTTTCCCATGCTCATGCATCCCCGCCGTCTCTGCTGTCCTGCGATGCTGTTCATCGCCTGCCCCTAGTCGCCTAGTGGACATTATCCACTTCCCTGGTCGTTCTGCAAGTCTCAGTGTCGCTACACTAAGATAGCCCCTGTCTCGTCGCCCCATCAGGCCGGACCTTCAGCTGAGCTGTCGCATTCTTTCATTTCTTATCCAATGACATTTGGTTCATCACATGACAAGCACGTGATTAGATTACGATGCGTCTTTACCTTCACATCAAGACCTGTATCCAAGGGCTCCACCATTTGCATCCCCTTTGCCCTGTGGGCCGTACCTTGTGGACATCATCACTTTGCATTCTGCTCTTCCTATTCATTGACGATGTCGCCACTTTGCTTGGAGCTTTGCTCCCTCGTTACCAGCACTTTGCCGTTCCATCATTTGCCGTTATGACTCGACGCGACTCATAACCCTTTGCCCTTGCTGCCACACACAGCTTGGTCTGTGCACGATACTTAGAAGTATATATACGTGTACTTAGACTAGTACGACTTCTCTAGCTAATTCTACGCATCTATCAAGTGCATAGTAATCTAGCAATATACCCATTCCTCTTGCCGATAAAGCCGATAAGAGTCAGGTTGATCTCGACAGGCAGTCACCTTTCGATATCTCCCGACACTTGCTTTGCAAGACACCCGATAGCATCGTTACGTGAGTTGGCTAGTTTCCTCATTAAGGCTCGAGCCCCTATAAGTGCTTGCTTGCTAGCTATTGTGCACTTACAGCGTAACAAAACTCTCCATTCCCACCGATCAAAACCCTCAGGGCGACAGTGAATTTTCCGATCATGAGTGGGATCGACCAACCTGGTAAATAAATCTGGGTTCAGAAACCTCGGAGGACTTTCTGATTGACGAGGAAAAGAGGATGTCGGATCCAGGGCCATCTCATACACCACATGCTCCAGTTCCCGGATACGATGACCAAACCCTGCGTGCCCTCTTCGCACAGTGGTTGGAAAAAGATCAGCAAGGAGGAATTTCAAAAAAGGTTGCTGACTCAGGAGAATGGGATGGCGATCAGGAAAAGTTCCACCACTGGTGGACCTCCCTCAAGGTCTGAGTCTCTGTTAACAATTGGAGAACCGACAAACTCCATACTGTGGCAGTTCTTAGCTGCATTAAGGGTAAAGGCCAAGACTTTTCTCAAATCCTCTTAGAAGACTATGTCACCAATGAGGAAAGATACATCGACCCCAAAGATAGACCTAGGGGAAAAAAGGGAGATCTGGCATGGCCCGATTGGGACAACCTTCAGGACACCATATGGAGCCATTTCCAGATAGACATCTTGGCACACCAGGCATTAATCAAATTGACAGCCCTTACCCAGGGTCAACAACAAATCGATGGATTCCTTGAGAGGTTCAAGGTCCTCTATCGTCAATCAGAGTGCGAGCCAAAACATGCTCTCGAACTCCTCAAGCGTGCTGTAAAGTATGAAATATACAAGCAGGTCTGCTTGTCTGTTGACGAAGAAACATTGACAGATTTCTCCCTCCTTACAGAGGAAATTTGGAGGATGGGCCAAGTCTTTGAGCAGATGCAGGCCGAAAGGAGAAACAGGCAAGCCCGACAATGGCAGCCTTATTCCCAACAGCCTCAACGGAGTTACCTGGCTCCTAAAGGACCTCCTCCCAGCTATACTGCTGTCGGGACTCAACCAGGGCGTGGTGCCCTGATGGATCTTAGCGCCCAGCAATCAGGTCCCGGAACTAGGACTTGCTTTGGCTGCAGCAACGTCGGGCACATCTGTTACGGTAGTGGTATACTTTTTCCACCCACTACCACTTGGACTACTTCACTCGCCTAGCCTTTCGCTAGTGCCCTTTGAGTGGTATGAACCGCTTTAGCTTAAGTCATCATTTCTCGCACATGGATGCGCTTTCTTTCATACTCCGGAATCTTCTGGAATATTCCTTCCACATTTGTAGTTTCCTTCTCGCATCTCGATTAGGAACATGGTCTGTGCGCAGACCCCAGTAGTATAAAGACCCGGTCTTTACACCATGTACGCTATCTAGTTCTACGCAGTCCACTGCTAGCAATTAGTTCGCTTCCAGACTCTTAGTGTGCGCACTAAGACATAGTCTGAGACTTCTCCCAGAATCGTCTCCCGAGTCCTGCAGCTACTCCAGAGTGCCGCCTAGTCGTTCTAGTTGTTAGCGCCAAGCGTAACAACATCCGCCCCAATTGTCCTCAGAACCCTAACTGTCAGGACAAAGCCGGTTCCAATGCTCACCCAAAAGTACAGCAGCAATGGATCCAGCAAGCCAATGGAATGTACGTACAAGGCTGGGTTCCAGTCAACTCCGCGGAGGTAACCCCTCCAAACAATTCATATCAGTCAAGGCCTTTACCAGCACCACCTGTGGTTGGAGCACCACAACAAGGAGAAACCTCCCAGCGTGCTGTGTACATGGGAGAAGACACAAGGGCTTACTGGGCAGATTTATTTGCCTGTGAAGCAAAGGAAAAGGCCACACGGTCTTTAAAATAGAGAAGTTGCTTAGTGCAGGGGTGTCTAAGGGACGGAACAATATTTCTTCTTCTTTTCGAAATTCTTTCTCTTCACTATGTACATTTTCGGACTCTAACATAGACGGAAATGAACTTTTAGATAAGGAACCTGAGTTGTCAATTAGTTCAGTGTTTACAAATTCGTCTTCGGATGTAAGCGTAGATATTCCTGAATTGGTTGATTGCAAAGGGGATGATGATTCTTTCCCATGTATAACAAATATGTCTATAGAACCTGAAAGAGAGTCTCTGATTGGGAGCTCGGCGCCAGGAAAGAGTGTGCTTAATTCTCTTTTGAGACAAATGAACACGTGATCTTCACTTTCTTCCTCTTCTAATTATAAAGCCCCTACAAAATCTTCTCTGATGTTTGGTGGAGATTATTCCCCAGTGGTGAAAATCACATACCAGTCAAACGCTACTTGGCGGACTTGGCTTTGCTGGATACAGGAGCAGTTAACACCTTCATCGACAAAAACTATTGCGATACACGCAAAATTGATTTGATTCCATTACCAAACTCCATGGAGGTTATCAATGCCGACAGCTCTAAAGGAGCGATAGGTCGCATTATGCACAAAGCTTCCTTGTTTATGGAAATTGATGGACATTACGAAGCCATTGAGGCCTATGTTTTGCTTCTTGGTTCTCACCAAATGATTATTGGCTATGATTGGTTCGCATGCCATAATCCGGACATTGATTGGCATTTCAAATCTATTTCTTTCAATCATTGTTCCCCTTATTGTAAAGTTATTGCAGAATCTATTTCTTCTTCGAACCTTACTTCTTGCTGTACAATAGAATCCGGAGTTGCCGAAAAGGTACCTGCTGTATTTCACGATTACTTAGATGTTTTCTCCGAGGATGAGGCAGCAAGAATGCCTGAGCGGAAACCTTGGGATCATGCAATAGATCTCAAGCCCGATTTTGTACCGAAAAAGGGCTGCATCATTCCAATGTCCAATGAAGAACAAGACCAAATCAGGAGTTTCATGGAAAAAGAACTAAAAAAGGGTTACATAAGACCATCAAAGTCACCTCAGACGGCCCCTGTGTTCTTTATTCCCAAGAAAACTGGAGACAAGCGATTGGTCATGGACTACCATTATTTAAACGATGGAACCATTAAAAACAGTTACCCGTTACCCCTTATCCCGCAGTTAATTGATAGGCTTAAAGGTGCTGATATCTTTACTGCATTGGATCTCTGATGGGGATTTAATAACATCTGTATTAAGGAAGGAGACAAGTGGAAAGTGTTATAATCATAACATTTTATTTGTACACTTCGTACACTTTCAATTCGGACTTAGTCATTTTCACTTTCAAAGGTCACGTGACATAGTGCACGTGATCGTGGGAACTTACATGTGATCTCTTGCTGACTAAGCATATGATGTCATGGCCTAGACCAGGCCTAGACTCTATGACGTCACGACACATGTATTTAATCTCCGTTTACTTCTCTTCTTTTTGATCCCCGCGCCTCGTGTGGTTAATCACCGTTGCGCTTCTCTTCTTTAGTCTATCCATGTATAGTAGTTTATCTCACGCACAGCATGGTCTGTGCGCGTCCTTGTACAATATAAAAGGGCTCGTGGTTAGACTAGGATTCCCTAGTTTTAACCACTTGTCTATTCGCTGGCAACAGTTGAGGATTAAGTTGAAGCTCCTTGATTCCATCTTGCCAGGTCTTTGTGTAGACCTGCAACTGTAGTGGGACCTCGTGTGAAAGGGTACTACGTGCTAGCATTCGACTGCGCGTTGCCTCGCAACAGAAAGCCACGTTCATTACACCAATCGGGGCTTATGAACCCACCGTCATGTACTTTGGGCTTACCAACTCTCCGCCCACCTTCCAAAATATGATGAACGACATATTCAACAACATGTATGCTTGCATCATCATTTATATTGATGACATTATGATATTTACAAAAGGGAAAACGAGGGCAGAGCATGAGGAAAAAGTAAAGAAAGTACTCCAATGCCTTCGAGAAAATGATCTATATGTAAAACCAGAAAAATGTGTATTCTCTTCAGACAAAGTAGACTTTTTAGGTATGACAGTTTCCAGGAATGGTGTTGAAATGCAGTCGAAGAAGACAGATGCCATCCGAGACTGGCCAACGCCCTCGCGTCTGAAGCAGGTTCAAGCGTTCCTGGGACTATGTAACTATTATCGAAGATTCATCGAGGGCTTTTCGGAGATTGCCCGACCCCTCAATAACTTAACAAAAAAGGATACTCCTTTCAAATGGGGTAATGATGAACAAACGGCGTTTGACACGCTGAAAAAGAAGTTTCACACAGCGCCCTTATTAGCCTACCCAGATCGTGACAAGGAGATGCGGGTAGAAACGGATGCTTCGGATATAGCAGTGGGTGCCGTCCTTTCCGTAAAAGGAGTGGATGATCTTTGGTGACCCTGTGCATTCCTTTCCCACTCTTTCAATGCTGCGGAACAGAATTATCCGATTTACGATAAAGAACTGCTGGCAGTAATACATGCCTTGGAAGAATGGCGACATTATTTAATTGGCAGAGAAGGGTTTGAGATCTGGACAGATCACAAGAACCTTGAGTACTGGAAGAAGCTGCAAACGCTGTCGGGAAGACAAGCATGATGGCATGCGCTTCTCCAGGAATTCAATTATTTATTTGTTTACAAAC
Source organism: Butyriboletus loyo (assembly GCA_038093515.1). NCBI lineage: Eukaryota > Fungi > Basidiomycota > Agaricomycetes > Boletales > Boletaceae > Butyriboletus > Butyriboletus loyo. The sequence continues at coordinate 18,146 of JBBPSI010000144.1, forward strand.
CAGGCTCAACCAATGGCAGAGCAGATGCGTTATCGCGTTGAGCAGACCACGGTGAAGCCGTTACGGACCATAATACCAATATTATGGTACTTCCACCGAACCTTTTCCTTAATAAAGTTTCTCTTTCTTCTTCCTTTTATGATACATTACAAAAAGAATCTGAAAAACAAAAACAAAAAGAAATACCTGGATTTTATTACGATACAGATCAATCTGTATTTATTAATGAAAAGAAAAAAGTCTTCATGCCTGAGGCACTTAGGATACAATTACTTAACATCTGCCATGATTTGCCGATAGCTGGATATTCGGGTCAGGCCTGGACAGCTCACCTTCTCACACAGCATTTCACATGGCCTGGTGTTACAAAGGACATTAAACGTTATGTAGATAGCTGCCAAGCATGCGCCCTCACAAAGGGTAAGCAAAAAGCACTGGCAGGAAAACTGTTACCACTTCCCACAGCTAGTCATCCATGGGAAGCCATTTCTGTTGATTTTGTTACCAGACTTCCTTCTTCGAACAGCTTTGATGCCATTTGTACGATAGTGGATCGCTTCTCCAAGGAAGTTGTTATGAGACAACGATGTTATCAAGTCACATGGGGTTCTGCGACTGTCGCAGTTATACACAGTAACTGGCGAGGTGTAATGAGGATAGCTTCAGGCCTTAATCTCTCAACTGTTGCCAGCGAATAAGACAAGTGGTTAAAGCTAGGGAATCCTAGCTGCAACCACAAGCCTTTTTATATTACAGGGGAATGTGCACAGACCATGCAGTGCATGAGACTAGTTACTATACATGTACGTATGAAGAAGTCACGAGTCGACGATGATGAAAAATAGAAGTCAACGGTGATCAAAAAAGAAGAGAAGCAAATGGAGATTAAATACATGAGGCGTGATGTCATAGAGTCTGGGCTAGTCTGGACCATGACATCATATGCTTAGTCAGCCTGTGATTACATGTATAATCCCACAATCACGTGCGCAAAGTCACGTGACCTTTTGAAAGAGAAATATGATGAAGTCCAAACGCAAAGATAGTTATAAGAGATACGATTATAACAGAAGTCGTTTATGTCCCTTGTAAGATGACTACCTCTTCCAAGGAGTTAGCTGCTATTTTTAGAGACAATGTTTGGTGCGTTCACGGACTCCCTTGTACTATAGTTTCAGATTGTGGACCCCAGTTTGTATCGGACTTCACCACGGAGCTTTGCAAGCTTCTCGGCATTTCTCAAAAGATCTCTACAGCATACCATCCGCAATCTGATGGTCAAACTGAATGGATAAATAGGGAAATGGAGCAATATTTACGTACCTACGTGGCTAAAAAACAAGAAATGTGGGCTGATTGGATCAAGATCGCCCAGTTTAATCACAATAATTCTCTTACCACCGCCACGGGTACCATTCCATTCACTATCACACGTAATTATTATCTGAGAATCAGATTTGAAAAGACTTCCAACATGCTAGCCAGAGATTTCGCACGTAATGCTGGAAAAGCACATGCCGAGGTTAAAGAAGCATTGGAAGAAGCTCGCAAGTGCATGGTATCACAGGCTGATAATAGACGATTGGATGCGCCCGATTACAAAGTGGGAGATAGTGTGTGGCTCAGTATGGAGAACCTAAAGTTACCGACACTGCACGAAAACTCACGCAGCGTTGGATCGGTCCTTTTCAGATCAAGGCACTCAAGCTGAACACTGTCAAACTTCAGCTGCCAAGCAGCATGCAAATTCATCCCATAGTCAATATTTCTCAAGTCAAACCCTACCGAGAAACCCTTCCAGGACAACCTGTTCTGCGTCCGGACCCAGTCAATGTCACAGATGAAGGATACTCGGAATTCAAGGTTGATTACATTGTCGCCTCTCGGATGAAACACAAGAAGTTGGAGTATTTGGTGCACTGGCGGGGCTATGACGAAACAGATCGCACATGGGAACCAGTATCCAATCTGGGAAATTCGCAGGACGTAATCGCGGATTATCACCATGCCCACCCTTCCGCCCCTCGCCCCCTTCGTGGCCTATCACTTTTTGAATTTTCTTCGCTGTTTAAAGAGTACGGTCCTGAGCACAGAACTCCCTATCAAGGAACTCGCTTGGAATACAAGTCCTAGGGGGGGGGAGGTGTTATAATTGTATCTCTTATAACCATCTTTTGCGTTTGGACTTCGTCATATTTCTCTTTCAAAGGTCACGTGACTCAATGCACGTGATCGTGGGATTATACATGTGACCACAGGCTGACTAAGCATATGATGTCATGGTCCAGACTGGCCCAGACTCTATGACGTCATGCCTCATGTATTTAATCTCCGTTTGCTTCTCTTCTTTTTGATCGCCGTCGACTTCTATTTCTCATCATCATCGACCCGTGACTCTTCTTGTATATACATGTATAGTAACTAGTCTCATGCACTGCTTGGTCTGTGTGCATTCCCTTGTAATATAAAAGGGCTTGTGGTTGTGGCTAGGATTCCCTAGCTTTAACCACTTGTCTTATTCACTGGCAACAGTTGAGAGATTAAGGCTTGAGCTATCCTCATTACACCTCGCCAGTACCTGTGTAGCACTGCAACAGTTGCGGAACCCCATGTGACTTGATAACATTGTTGTCTTGTAACAGTGGGGTGATTTAACATTTCCCTGACAGTTTTGCCTGTCTGAAGCTGTGAAATTAGAGTTAACAGGAGTGTGTCAAGTCATCTAGCAAAACAAGATACTTACTGTAGTGGCTTTGTCAGCAAAGTTCCAGTCAAGAACCAGTTGGGCTACAGTGGCTCAAAAAACTGTCTGCATGTTTGCATGTTTTACATTAAATATCACTCAATGCAATAACCCCTGATCCTAACCCTAGGTGGTGGGTGTATGAAATAAGGTACCTGCTCTTGGCCTTCTATTGGCCCAGGAATCAGGTAATATGGATAAGGTTTGATGGAATGTCAGCTATTTTAAAATGACAGGTCATGTGGACAGTTTTTTGACTTTACAAAAATCCAACTATCTAGTATTTGGTATGAGCTCCCTTGGCCTTGATAACTGCTTCAACTCTTCTAGGCATGCTTTCTATCCATTTGTGACACTGTTCCACAGAAATATTCCCCCACTCTACCACCACCCTTTTCCATAATTGATGAACTCCTGTAGGAGCACTATTATAAGCTGAGAGACATCTTTTGAGGTGATTCCAAGTGTGTTCAATGGGGTTGAGGTCTGGAGATTGTGCAGGCCAATCCAGAAGCTTGATTCCTTGCTCCTCAAACCAATTCTGGGCTCTTTTGGAGGTATGTTTGGGATCATTATTCTGCTGAAAAATGATATCATGTTGAGAAATTCCAGATTTCTCCATGTGTTATAGCAATTCTTCCTCTAGAATTTACACATACTGTTCACCATCCATCCTCCCCTCAACCTCACTTAAAGCCCCCACTCCATTGAACCCTATACCATTAGGAAACTTGCTCCAAACTTGACTGTACCTTTAACCTCTCTGGCAGTTAGGCCCTTTCTCTTCTTTTTCCACACATACACTCCTGTCCATCTGACCCAATTCTATTTATTTTGGTCTCATCTGACCAAATAATCCTCTTCCAGTCCTTATTGATACTTGAGAGCAAAGGCAAATCATCTTTTTCTAGGGCTGATTGGAAGAAGACATTTCTTCTTCTTCATCACAGCCTTTAAATGCACCCTCCTTGAGGTCTTTTCTCACTGTATGTGAGGGTATGGGAGGTTCAATGATGGAATGGATGAAATTTGTAGCCTGGACTGCATTTTTGGCCTTGCCAGTAATGATTTGCTGGACAATAGCACATTTGTTGGTAGGAGTAAGCTTAGAAGGACAGCCAGCATGAAGCTTCTCCTTGTCAGGTTGGATCTCTTGGAGTACCCTAGCCACAGTAGACTTCCCTAGGCCAGTCTGAGAGGCAATTTCCTAGTTGAAAGGCCAAGAGAGGAGAGAGAGATAATATTTTGTCTTCGAGAGGTGGAAATGGATTTCGTGGTGATGGTAAGAAAATAAACATAGGAGGATGGAGTTTATATATGTTGGCTGACACTCAGTTACATAAAGGTGACATAATAGGACCCTTGATGGATGTATGTAATGATATTACAGCATCTAGGGTCTAATATATGTGATCAAAACCTAATGTTATGCTTGGCGCTAACAACGAGAACTCAAAGGCAGCACTCAAGAGTAGCCGCAGGACTTGGGAGACAATTCTGAGGTGGGTCTCAGACTATGCCTTAGTGCTCACACTAAGAGTCTGGATGAGAACTAATTGCTAGCAGTGAACTGTGTAGAACTAGATGAGTTACAACTGTGTAAGGACTGGGTTTATATACTACTGGGGTCTGCACAGACCATGCTCCCAATCGGGCCGTGAGAGCCAAAAGACAAATGAGGAAAGAATACTCTAGAAGCTTCTTGAGTATGAAAGAAACAGCGTCTGTGTGCAAGAAATGATGACTAATCTGAATAGTCGTACTGTTCGAAAGGAACTAGCAAAAGGCTAGGTGAATGTAATAGTCCAAGTGGTAATGGAGAGAAAAAGTATACCACTACCATAACATTACCCCCTTCCCATGGTGGAGACTCCGACTCCACTACTTGCAAAGTCCCCTCACTGAGAGGCCCCCTCGTTGAAATCGTTGTTGTAAGCATCGTCGGCAGAGACATCTCCCCAGATGTCCTCACTAAAGGTGCAATTGGTGACGATGTGGCCAATGGCACTGCAAAGGCCGCAGACATGCCTTGGGCAAAACTCCTGTATATGACCAGGGGCAATCTGGTGGCAGAATGGGCAGGTGTAGTTTGGACAGTCCCTGCGGAAGTGGCTGATGGTACCGCACTTGAAGCAGAGTTGTGGGCGGACGAGGCGAGGTTGAGTAGGGTGTGGGCTGGCATCAGGGGATCTGTCGTCCAGGATGATAGGGGAATCACGAGTGCCCCGGTTGGTGAGATAGGGAGGTGGGGGTCCATACAAGGAGTTGTTAGAACTGCCAGCTGCGGCGAGGGGGGAGGAGACCTGAGGGATGAGTTGGATAGCAGGGGTACCATTGTTATAATTGTATCTCTTATAACCATCTTTTGCATTCGGACTTCGTCATATTTCTCTTTCAAAGGTCACGTGACTTCACGCACGTGATCGTGGGATTATACATGTGACCATAGGCTGACTAAGCATATGATGTCATGGTCCAGACTGGCCCAGACTCTATGACGTCACGCCTCATGTATTTAATCTCCGTTTACTTCTCTTCTTGTTGATCGCCGTCGACTTCTATTTCCCATCATCGTCGACCCGTGACTCACTTCGTATATACTTGTATAGTAACTAGTCTCACGCACTGCTTGGTCTGTGCGCATTCTCTTGTAATATAAAAGGGCTCGTGGTTGCGGCTAGGATTCCCTAGCTTTAACCACTTGTCTTATTCGCTGGCAACAGTTGAGAGATTAAGGCTTGAGCTATCCTCATTACACCTCGCCAGTACTTGTGTAGCACTGCGACAGTTGCGGAACCCCGTGTGACTTGATAACATCGTTGTCTCGTAACAACCATGATGAGTGGATGGTTGGGGGGTGATGGAGTGTATGGCTTGGTTGGCAATTCTTCTTCCAGCGGCGGTGAGGGTAATGTTACGGTAGTGGTATACTTTTTCCATCCACTACCACTTGGACTACTTCATTCGCCTAGCTTACTGCTAGTTCCCTTTGAACAGTACCAACCGTTCTAGCTTAGTCATCACTTCCCACGCACGGACACACTTTCCCTCACACTCCGGAGTCTTCTGGAATGTTCCTTCCGTATTCGTACTTTCCTTCTTGCGTCTCGATTAGGAACACGGTCTGTGCGCAGACCCCAGTAGTATAAAGGCTCAGCCTTTCCACCATGTACATTATCTAGTTCTACGCAGCTTTCTGCTAGCAATTAGTTCATTGCCAGACTCTTAGTGCGAGCACTAAGACATAGTCTGAGACTTCTCCAGAATCGTCTCCAGAGTCCCGAGGCCACTCCAGAGTGCCTCCTCGCTGTTCTGATTGTTAGCGCCCAGCGTAACAAAAGAACTAGATCTTCCTCTCGCTTCTGCTCTTCAGCAGTAAAGCCGCCCTCCCCTCGCCCAACATTTCCATCCAACGTCCCAGACGCGTTGGTCGTTCTTTCCGCGTTCCCTCCCCCGAACCGGAACCCATCGTCGTCGACAACCCATCGCCGCCACACTCTCCCGCCCCGCCAGACCCTCAACCCCAGTTTTCCCCTCTGCCCCAGTCGGACCCCGAACCCTCTTATCAACCCGAGGACCAGGGTCTAGGGCAGGAAAACGAACCGGCACCCAGCGACGACGGTTATCAAAGCGATTGGCTCGACAGAACCCCCCACGTTTCTCCACACAACTCCCGCTCGCCCTCCCCGCCGTATTATCCACCCGCAGATCCCTCGGACGACGAAGACAACAGCAACGACATGTCTGATAAAAAGAACATCGTCCCCAAGGACTTCTCGGGTCTCAACGAAGACGCCTCGCGATGGCTCCTCGCCATGCGTACCTACTTCACCGCCAACCAGACGGCATTCCCAGATGACGAATCAAAGATCAACGCCCTCCTCATGAAGATGAGCGAAGGAAAGGGCAAGACGTTCTCTGAAGGCTGGATGAGCCTCCTCCTAGATGGACACCCTACAGCACAACAAAGGGAGTTCACCACCGTCTGCGAAGACTTCCACAGGGTCTTCCATCCCTTCGACGTAGGAGAGAGTGCTCGTATCGACCTAGGGAACTTAACCCAGAACAAGGCCAACTGCAAGGACGGCTACGACACATATGTCACCGAATTCCAACTGCTCGCCACCAAGTCGGGAATCATAGATGAGAAGGCGCTCATCGAGTGGTTCATCCGCGGTCTTGACCCCTGCCTCGCCAAATCCGTTCTCTCCTGCAAGAAACCTCCTACCATGCTTGCCGGATGGGCTGAGAAAACATCCGCATTCCACGCGCAGCATAAGCGCATTGATGACCTCCGTGCAGGGAAGCGCTACATTCCCACGTTCTCCTCTTCCTCGAAACCCTCGTCCAACAGAAGGGACCCTAACGCCATGGACGTTGACGCAGTCCGACTTACTCCAGTACAACGAGCAGAGTACATGAAGCAGAACAAGTGCTTCATTTGCCACCAAGTCGGCTGTCGCTCAACCAATCATCCCCGTCCCCCTCGCAATGGACAGAACTCCCGAGGACCACCCTCTCGCCCCCCTCGCAACCCTCAGCGCACACGCGCCGCCGTCGTCACGCAACCAGAGTCCAAGCCCTCCCCACTCGTCGACTATCTGTCCGAGTTAAAGGGTCGAGGCACCCAACAAGAAGACGTCTTAAATGTCCTCAAGGTGTGCTTCAACGAGGATGAAGAAAAGTTGCCCGTCGCAGCAACCAAAGTGGCCCAAGAATGGCCCAAGGATTTTTAGAAGAGAGGGAAGTTTCGACGTCTTCTCCTCTCCATGTAATCGCCCCCGTAGTTTTGTCAAACCCCAATGCACAATCAATTCGAGTTCCAGTATCATTATTCGTGCATGAAGGAGGTCAAATCGTCGATACATTCGCCCTGGTGGACAGCGGCGCAAGCAGATGCTTCATAGATCGCGATCTAGTGAAGCGAAAGAAACTGCCGATGGAACGGCTACCCAAGCCACTAAGTGCCCAGAACGTGGATGGGTCAAACAACCAAGGAGGAGTCATCCGACACAAGGTCACCCTCTCCATCAGAGTTGGAGAAACCGAGGAGGAACGGAGCTTCCTAGTCCTCAACATTGGAAAAGAAAACATGATCCTGGGATTACCGTGGTTACGAGAAGCAAACCCGGTAATAGATTGGGCCACTGGCCACATCGATCTCCCAGATCAAATCAAGAAGCCCCGACACGACTCCCCTCGGGCAATCGCTCAACGGTACCTGGTATGGTACCTTGACTTGGACCCAGACTCCAAGATCGCCAAGCTCTGGAAGAAGCGAGTAGACGCTTCAGCAAGGGAAGCTTACCCTATTCGAAAAGCAACCATCGCGACTGAGATCGCCGCCCAAGTCGTCAAAGAGAAAGCAGTTCTCCCTACCCCGTTCGCCGCCTTCGCGGACGTTTTTGACAAAAAGAACACTGAGGAACTTCCCCCGTCCCGATCCTTCGACCACGCCATTGACCTAGACAAAGACTTTGTACCCAAAGTCGCCAAGGTCTACCCTCTGAATCCGAAAGAATCGGAGGCATGTAAGGCGTTCGTCGAAGAACACCTCAAGTCGGGAAAGATCACTCCCTCGAAGTCTCCTCAGGCCGCCCCTTTCTTCTTCGTGTCCAAGAAGGACGGTTCACTGCGCCCTTGCCAGGACTACAGGTATCTGAATTCCCATACGGTCAAAAACGCCTATCCCCTCCCTCTCATCTCCGACCTCGTCGATCGCCTCAAGGGATCGAAAATCTTCACCAAAATGGACATCCGTTGGGGATATAACAACGTCCTCATCAAACCGAACGACCGTTGGAAGGCGGCCTTCATCACTCCTCAAGGGCTGTTTGAGCCCACCGTGATGTTCTTTGGACTGTGTAACTCTCCCGCCACGTTCCAAGCGTTGATGGACCACATCTTTGGTGATCTCATGGCAGAAGGCTGGCTAATCATTTACATGGATGACCTTCTTATCCATTCCACCACCTCCGTAGAACACGAAGCCCGTACTATCCGCGTCCTGGAACGGCTCAGAGAGCACAAGTTGTTCCTCAAGCTGGAGAAATGCTCGTTCGACGCTGAAGAAGTCGAATACCTCGGAATGATGGTCCGAGAAGGACAGGTCAAAATGGACCCCACCAAGTTAAAAGCCATTCGCGAATGGAACCCACCAACCTCGGTGAAGGCTGTCAGGTCTTTCATCGGGTTTTGCAACTTTTATCGGCGATTCATACAGGATTTCTCTCACATCGCCAAGCCGCTGCACGACCTGACAAAGAAGAACTCCCCCTGGGCCTGGACCCCTGCCTGTGAAACCGCATTCCAGGCGATTAAACAGTCGTTCTTAAGGCAGCCTGTCCTCTCCATGCCCGATGTCACTAAGCCGTTCGCTGTCATGACGGACGCCTCCCTCACTGCTACCGGAGCAGTACTTATGCAAAAGGATGTCAATGGCGACCTGCATCCTTGTGCTTACCTGTCAAAGACGCTCTCGCCTGCAGAGCGCAATTATGATATCTATGATCGCAAGTTGCTCGCGGTCATTCATGCACTAGAAGAGTGGCGACATTACCTGCGAGGTACTGGTCACCAAGTAGAGATTCTCACCGATCATAAGAATCTCACGTATTTCCGCCAACCCAACAAGCTGTCCCGCCGACAAGCCCGTTGGCTAATGTTCCTGCAGGATTTCGACCTGCACTTCCACCACATCCCTGGTACTCAGATGGGCCCCGCCGATGCCTTGTCCCGCCGTGACGACGTTGACACTTCCGCCGACAACCAGGAAGTAACCCTTCTCCCCGAAAATCTCTTCGCTCGTAAAATCGACGTTGCCCTCGCCGAAAAGATTGCAGCCTCCACTCCCAGCGATCCCATGATTAAACGATGTATGCAGGCACTTTACGAAGACTCCCTGCTCTTTCCCAAGATGAATGCTGGTGATTGGGATTTCGACGGAAAAGAGTTATATTTCCGAAAGAAACGATATATCCCCGAGGCTGCACGCGTCGACCTCATCCGATCTCTGCACGAAAGTCCCGCTGGTGGTCACGGTGGCATATTCCATACCCAGAACCTGGTACAGCGCGACTATTGGTGGCCAGGCATGGCCAATTTGGTCCGCCGTTTCGTCTCCGGCTGCGCTGTGTGTCAAGCGCACAAGGTTAATACCCATCCCACCATGCCCCCTCTCACTCCTTTAACCAGCGTGGCCTCTCGCCCCTTCGAACAAGTATCGGTCGACCTCATCACCGGTCTTCCTCCCTCGTTGGGATATGATTCAGTCATGGTCGTGGTAGACCATGGGCTTACGAAGGGGGTAATTTAATCCCCTTGCAACAAGGACATTGATGCGGCAGGAGTTGCCAAGTTGTTTTTCAAGACGGTTTTCCTTCGCTTTGGATTGCACTCTCGCTGCATCTCTGATCGTGGACCCCAATTTGCTTCTGCCTTTGCCAGAGAACTCGCAAGGCTCCTAAACTACGACCTCGCCCTATCCTCCGCGTACCACCCACAAACCGATGGTGAAACCGAACGAGTCAACCAGGAATTGGAGACTTACCTGCGAATCTTCTGTGACGGCCACCCGGAACAATGGGCCGAACTCCTTCCCATGGCCAAGTTCTCCCACAATTCCATGACGCATTCATTGACCAACGTGACTCTGTTCTCCCTGATGGTCGGGTATGAACCGAGGTCTTATCCTCCAATCGGAAAGACATTCCTCCCCGCTCTCGAATCCAGGCTCTCAGAGCTCACGGGAGCCCGAACGGAGGCGTTGGAAGCCCACGAGAAAGCACAGCGATTGATGAAGGAACAGATCTCGTCCAAGTTCCGTCCGTGGAAGACAGGAGATAAGGTTTGGCTCGAAGGACGCAACCTGAGACTCAGGTACCCGTCAAAGAAGCTCGCCCCAAGACGGGAAGGACCGTTCGAGATCGCACAGGTTGTCTCCCCTGTGGCGTATAGACTCCGACTACCACTGACCTGGAAGATCCATGATGTTACGCTGGGCGCTAACAATTGAACAGCGAGGAGGCACTCTGGAGTGGCCTCAAGACTCGTGAAGCGTTTCTGAGCTGGGTCTCAGACTATGTCTTAGTGCACACACTAAGAGTCTGAAGTGATACTAATTGCTAGCAGGAAACTGCGTAGAACTAGATACCGTTACAGGGTGTAAAGACAGTGGCTTTATACTACTGAGGTCTGCGCACAGACCATGCTCCCTAATCGGGTCGCGAGAGCGAAAGTACAAACGAGGAAAAGATACTCTAGAACGTTCTGGAGTATGAAAGAAAGTGCGTCCGTGCGCGGGAAGTGATGACTAAGCGAGAACGGTTGTTACCGTTCAACTGGAACTAGCATAAGGCTAGGCGAATGTAAGAGTCCTAACGGTAATGGGGAGAAAAAGTATACCACTACCGTAACATTACCCCCTTCCCATGGTGGAGACTCCGACTCCACAACTTGAATGGTCCCCTCACTGAGACTCCCCCTCATTGACATCGTAGTCGTAAGCGTCGTCGGGATTGATGTCCGCCCAGACGTCGTCCCGAAAGGCACAATTTGCGACGATGTGGCCAATGGCTCCGCAGAGGCCGCATACACGTTCAGGGCAAAACTCCTGAATATGACCAGGGGCGATTCTGTGGCAGAAGGGGCACGTGTAGTTAGGGCACTCCCTACGGAAGTGGCCGACGGTCCCACATTCGAAGCAGAGCTGCGGGCGGACGAGGCGAGGTCGAGCAGCGCTCTGGCTGGGATCAGGGGATCTGTCGTCGACGACGATAGGCGAATCACGAGTACCCCGACCGGGGAGGTAGGGGGGCGGGGGTCCGTATGAAGAGTCGTTAGAGCCACCAGCTGCTGCTGCGGCGGGGGAGGTGACACGAGGGATAAGTTGGATGGCGGGGGTGCCACGACGAGTGGATGGTTGGGGGGTGACGGAGCGGAAGGCCCTGTTGGCGATTCTTCTTCCTGCGGCGGTGAGGGTGACCGATCCCGGGATAGATCCAGTCTGGAGAAGCGTCTGGCGAGGTTGGCGACGCACAGTCCTAGGCGGTAGGGGGGAGTGTCGACGAGCGACCTGGGGCTCGTCGACGTCGGTCCGAAAGGACTCCAAGGATTCTCCGGTTGTCTCGCGGGAAGAGTCTGCTACCAAAGTGGTTTCAGGAGAATCTCTTGCGGGTGGCGCAGGAACAGGTAGTGGCGGAGGAGATCCTTCCGCGGCAGGACGAGGAGGAGGATTGGGGCCGCGAGCGGTGGGGCGCAAGAACCCGATGCGGTCGTTGGACTGAAAATAAAATTCTCGCTCTCTAGGAGCGAGGGCGACGAGGATGGGACGTAGGACGGGGGCGAGAATGCCCGGGAGGAGCTGATCCACGACGTAGCCGAATCCCTTGGCGTGAAGGATATCTAAAGTATACCCCCTGGCCTCCATCAAGGAGGTCTCCAGGGCGGTGGCGTACACGGGCGGTTGGTTGTCAGGGCAAAGACGGGTGTGGACGGTGCGGGCGAGGGCGTAGGAGCGGTAGAGGCTGGCGAGGGTGCGGAGGACATAGTCCCCGGTGAAGTCCATACGCTGCTCCAAGGCGTAGGTGGCGACAGGATTTTCTAATACGGCGGCGTAGAGGACGCGGCGAGAGGAAACGGGGAGGCGAGAAGAGCGGACGGGAGGTTGAGCTGGAAGGGGGGCATTGTTTTCTGCAGGTGGAATGGCCATTTCGTTTGTTTACTGAGAAGATGGAGAGGGAAAGTCTTTCGGGTGGCGCAGCTTATAAGCCTTGAGCAAGGCCTGCGCATGGACCAGGTTCCCATTTGGTTCCCAGGTATTTTCGGCTGCGGAGTATCCCTTCCAGGACACAAGGAATTGGCGGCGTCCCTTGGAGCCGCGATGTGATAAGATCCGATCGATCTCGTATTCTTCATCTCCGTCTATTTCTTCCGGAGGGGGATTGGTAAAATTTGGGCCGTGTTCTGCCGTTTCGCGATAAGGAGTTAGGAGAGACGCATGGAAGACGTTGTGGATCTTCCATGTCGGTGGTAATCGGAGTCTATACGCCACAGGGGAGATGACCTGTGCGATTTCAAACGGACCTTCCCTTCTAGGGGCTAGCTTCTTCGACGGGTACCTGAGGCGAAGGTTGCGCCCTTCAAGCCAAACCTTATCTCCTGTCTTCCATGGACGGAACTTGGACGAGATCCGTTCCTTCATCAGTCGCCGTGCCTTCTCATGAGCTTCTAATGCCTCCGTTCGGGCTCCCGTGAGCTCCGAAAGTCTAGACTCGAGGGCGGGAAGGAAGGTCTTTCCGATTGGAGGATAAGATCTCGGCTCATAACCGACCATCAGAGAGAATGGAGACACGTTGGTCGACGAGTGTGTCATGGAGTTGTGGGAGAACTCGGCCATAGGAAGGAGTTCGGCCCATCATTCTGGATGGCCATCACAGAAGATCCATAGGTAGGTTTCTAGCTCCTGGTTGACCCGTTCTGTTTCTCCGTCAGTCTGAGGGTGGTACGCGGAGGAGAGGGCGAGGTCATAGTCCAGAAGCCTTGCGAGTTCTCGAGCGAAGGCAGATGCGAATTGAGGACCCCTGTCCGAGATGCAGCGAGAGTGTAGGCCAAATCGAAGGAAAACGGTCTTGAAAAACAACTTGGCGATTCCAGCCGCGTCGATGTCCTTATTGCAAGGGGAATAAATTACCCCCTTCGTAAGCCCATGGTCTACCAGGACCATGACAGAATCATATCCCAGAGAAGGAGGAAGACCGGTGATGAGGTCAACGCATGCAGCCTCCGGGATATACTGCTTCTTTCAGAAATATAACTCCTTTCCGTCGAAATCCCAATCACCAGCATTCATCTTGGGAAAGAGTGGGGAGTCTTCGTAAAGCGCCTGCATACAGCATTTAATCATGGGGTCGCCGGGAGTGGAGGCCACAATCTTTTCAGCGAGAGCAACGTCGATCTTGCGAGCGAAGAGATTTTCGGGGAGAAGAGTTACTTCCTGGTTGTCGGCGGAAGTGTCAACGTCATCGCGGCGGGACAAGGCATCAGCGGGGCCCATCTGAGTTCCGGGGGTGTGGTGGAAGTGCAGGTCGAAATCCTGCAAGAACATCAGCCAGCGAGCCTGCCGGCGAGACAACTTGTTCGGTTGTCGGAAGTACGTGAGATTCTTATGGTCGGTGAGAATCTCCACCTGATGACCGGTACCGCGCAGGTAGTGGCGCCATTCTTCTAATGCGTGAATGACCGCGAGCAACTCGCGATCATAGATATCGTAATTGCGCTCAGCGGGCGAGAGCGTCTTTGATAAGTAGGCGCAAGGATGTAGGTCGCCATTGACATCCTTTTGCATGAGTACTGCTCCAGTAGCAGTGAGGGAGGCATCCGTCATCACGGCAAACGGCTTCGTGACATCGGGCATTGAGAGAACGGGTTGTCGTAAGAACGACTGTTTGATTGCTTGGAACGCCTGTTCGCAAGCCGGGGTCCAAGCCCATGGAGAGTTCTTCTTAGTCAGGTCGTGCAGCGGCTTCGCGATGTGAGAGAAGTCCTGTATGAACCTGCGATAAAAATTGCAAAACCCGATGAAGGACCTGACTGCCTTCACCGAGGTCGGGGGGTTCCATTCGCGAATGGCTTTCAACTTGGTCGGGTCCATCTTGACCTGCCCTTCTCGGACCATCATCCCGAGGTATTCCACTTCTTCGGCATCGAACGAACACTTTTCCAGTTTGAGGAACAACTTGTGTTCGCGAAGTCGTTCCAGGACGCGGATCGTTCGTGCCTCGTGTTCTGCAGAGGTGGCGGAGTGGATCAAGAGGTCATCCATGTAGATGATCAACCACCCTTCTGCCATGAGGTCGCCGAAGATATGGTCCATCAAAGCCTGGAAAGTTGCTGGGGAATTGCAGAGGCCGAAGAACATCACGGTGGGTTCGAACAGCCCTTGGGGAGTGATGAAGGCCGCTTTCCAGCGGTCGTTTGGCTTGATGAGGACGTTGTTGTATCCCCAGCGGATGTCCATCTTTGTGAAGATTTTGGACCCTTTGAGACGGTCGACGAGGTCGGAGATGAGGGGGAGAGGGTAGGCGTTTTTGACTGTATGCGAGTTCAGGTACCTGTAGTCCTGACAGGGGCGTAGCGAGCCATCCTTCTTTGATACGAAGAAGAAGGGGGCAGCCTGAGGAGACTTTGAGGGGGTGATCTTTCCTGACTTGAGGTGTTCCTCGACGAAGGCCTTACAGGCTTCCGATTCTTTCGGGTTCAAGGGGTAGACCTTAGCGACTTTCGGAACGAAGTCTTTGTCGAGGTCGATAGCGTGGTCGAAAGATCGGGACGGGGGAAGTTCCTCGGTGTTCTTCTTGTCAAAAACGTCCGCAAAGGCAGCGAACGGGGTGGGGAGAACTGCTTTCTCCTTGACGGCTTGAGCGGCGATTTCAGTCGCGATGGTTGCTTTTCGAATAGGGTAAGCTTCCCTTGCTGAAGCATCTACTCGCTTCTTCCAGAGCTTGGCGATCTTGGAGTCTGGGTCCAAGTCAAGGTACCGTACCAGGTACCGTTGAGCGATTGCCCGAGGGGAGTCGTGTCGGGGCTTCTTGATTTGATCTGGGAGATCGATGTGGCCGGTGGCCCAATCTATTACCGGGTTTGCTTCTCGCAGCCACGGTAATCCCAGAATCATGTTTTCTCGGCCAATGTTGAGGACTAGGAAGCTCCGTTCCTCCTCGGTTTCTCCGATCCTGATGGAGATGTTGACTTTGTACCTGATGACTCCTCCTTGGTTGTTTGACCCGTCCACGTTTTGGGCACTTAGTGGTTTGGGTAGCCGTTCCATTGGCAATTTCTTTCGCTTCACTAGATCGCGATCTATGAAGCATCCGCTTGCGCCGCTGTCCACCAGGGCGAATGTGTCGACGATTTGTCCCCCTTTATGCGCGAATAACGATACTGGAACTCGGATCGATTGCGCATTGGGATTTGATAATACTACAGGGGCGATTACAAGAGGAGGTGAAGACGTCGAAACTTCCCTCCTTTTCAAAAATCCTTTGGCCATTCTTCGGCCACCTTGGTTGCTGCTACGGGCAGCTTTTCTTCGTCTTCATTGAAGCATGCTTTGAGGACGCTCAAAACATCTTCCTGCTGGGTGCCTCGACCTTTCAACTTGGACAGATAGTCGCCGAGTGGGGAGGGCTTTGGTTCGGGTTGCGTGATGACGGCGGCGCGTGTGCGCTGAGGGTTGCGAGGGGGGCGAGAGGGCGGTCCTCGAGAGTTCTGCCCGTTGCGAGGGGGGCGAGGATGGTTGTTTGAACGACATCCGACTTGGTGACATACGAAGCACTTGTTCTTCTTCATGTACTCCGCACGTTGTACCGGAGTAAGTCGGACGGCATCAACGTCCATCGCATTGGGGTCCCTTCTGCTGGACGAGGGTTTGGAGGGAGAGGAGAATGTGGGAATGTAGCGTTTCCTGGCGCGGAGGTCGTCGATGCGCTTATGTTGCGCGTGGAATGCGGATGTTTTCTCAGCCCATCCAGCAAGCGTGGTAGGAGGTTTCTCGCAAGAGAGGACGGATTCTGCGAGGTGGGGGTCAAGACCGCGAATGAACCATTCTATCAGAGCCTTCTCGTCAATAATTCCAGACTTGGCGGCGAGAAGTTGGAACTCGGTGACATAGGTGTCGTAGCCGTCTTTCTTGTTGGCTTTGTCCTGGGTTAAGTTCCCCAGGTCAATCCGAGTGCTTTCTCCCACGTCGAAGGGATGGAAGACTCTGTGAAAGTCCTCACAGATGGTGGTGAATTCCCTTTGTTGTGCTGTAGGGCGTCCATCGAGGAGAAGACTCATCCATCCTTCAGAGAAGGTCTTGCCCTTTCCTTCACTCATTTTCATGAGGAGGGCATTGATCTTTGATTCGTCATCGGGGAATGCCGTCTGGTTGGCGGCGAAATAGGTGCGCATGGCGAGGAGCCATCGCAAGGCATCTTCGTTGAGGCCGGAGAAATCCTTGGGAACGATTTTTCCTTTGTCAGACATTTCGTCGTTGTCTTCGTCATCAGAAGGATCTGCGGGAGGGAAATACGGTGGAGAGGGAGATCGGGAGTTATGTGGGGATACGTGGGGAGTTTTATCGAGCCAGTCGCTTTGATAACTGTCGTCACTAGGTTCTGGTTCGTTTTCCTGCCCTAGACCCTGGTCCTCGGGTTGATATGAGGGTTCGGGGTCTAACTGGGGTAGAGGGGAAAACTGGGGTTCAGGGTCTGGCGGGGGAGGAGAGTGTGGCGGCGACGGGTTGTCGACGACGATGGGTTCCGGTTCGGGAGAGGGAACGCGGAAAGAATGACTGACGCGTCTGGGACGTTGGATGGAAATGTTGGGCGAGGGTGGGGCGGCTTTACTGCTAAAGAGCAGAAGCGAGGTGAAGATCTAGTTCTTTTGTTACGCTGGGCGCTAACAATTGAACAGCGAGGAGGCACTCTGGAGTGGCCTCGAGACTCGTGAAGCGTTTCTGAGCTGGGTCTCAGACTATGTCTTAGTGCGCGCACTAAGAGTCTGGAAGTGATACTAATTGCTAGCAGGAAGCTGCGTAGAACTAGATACCGTTACAGGGTGTAAAGACTGTGGCTTTATACTACAGAGGTCTGCGCACAGACCATGCTCCCTAATCGGGTCGCGAGAGCAAAAGTGCAAATGAGGAAAAGATACTCTAGAACGTTCTGGAGTATGAAAGAAAGTGCGTCCGTGCGCGGGAAGTGATGACTAAGCTACGAACGGTTGTTACCGTTCAACAGGAACTAGCATGAGGCTAGGCGAATGTAAGAGTCCTAACGGTAGTGGGGAAAAGAAATAAAGTACTACCGTAACAACTACCTGTGCAATTTCGAACGGTCCTTCCCTTCTTGGGGCAAGCTTCTTTGATGGGTACCTGAGTCGAAGATTGCGCCCTTCGAGCCAAACCTTGTTGCCAGTCTTCCATGGACGGAACTTGGATGAGATCCGTTCCTTCATCAGACGCCGTGCTTTCTCATGGGCTTCTAATGCTTCCGTTCGGGCTCCCGTGAGCTCTGAGAGTCTGGACTCGAGGGCAGGGAGGAAAGTTTTTCCGATGGGAGGGTAAGACCTCGGCTCATAACCGACCATTAGAGAGAACGGAGTCATGTTGGTCGACGAATGGGTCATGGAGTTGTGAGAAAACTCGGCCATGGGAAGGAGTTCGGCCCATCGTTCCGGGTGACCATCACAGAAGATCCGGAGGTATGTTTCCAGTTCTTGATTGACCCGTTCTGTTTCTCCGTCGGTTTGTGGGTGGTACGCGGAGGATAGGGCGAGGTCGTAGTTTAGGAGCCTTGCGAGTTCTCTGGCAAAGGCGGAAGCAAATTGGGGTCCACGATCAGAGATGCAGCGAGAGTGCAATCCAAAGCGAAGGAAAACCATCTTGAAAAACAACTTGGCAACTCCTGCCGCATCAATGTCCTTGTTGCAAGGGGATTAAATTACCCCCTTCGTAAGCCCATGGTCTACCACGACCATGACTGAATCATATCCCAACAAGGGAGGGAGACCGGTAATGAGATCGACCGACACTTGTTCAAAGGGGCGAGAGGCCACGCTGGTCAAAGGAGTGAGAGGGGGTACGGTGGGATGGGTATTAACCTTGTGCGCTTGACATACAGCGCAGCCGGAGACGAAACGGCGGACTAAATTAGCCATACCGGGCCACCAATAATCTCGTTGCACCATGTTCTGGGTGCGGAATATACCACCGTGACCACCAGCAGGACTCTCGTGTAAGGATCGGATGAGGTCGACACGCGCGGCCTCAGGAATATACCGCTTCTTGCGGAAGTACAATTCTTTCCCGTCAAAGTCCCAATCGCCAGCATTCATCTTGGGGAAAAGAGGCGAATCCTCGTAAAGGGCCTGCATGCATCGCTTAATCATGGGATCGCTGGGGGTCGAGGCAGCAATCTTTTCAGCGAGAGCGACGTCAATCTTTCGGGCAAACAGATTTTTGGGGAGAAGAGTGACTTCCTGGTTGTCGGTGGAAGTGTCAACATCGTCGCGGCGAGACAAAGCGTCAGCAGGGCCCATTTGAGTACCCGGGATGTGATGGAAATGCAGGTCGAAGTCCTGCAGGAACATGAGCCAGCGTGCT
Source organism: Butyriboletus loyo (assembly GCA_038093515.1). Classification (NCBI taxonomy): domain Eukaryota; kingdom Fungi; phylum Basidiomycota; class Agaricomycetes; order Boletales; family Boletaceae; genus Butyriboletus; species Butyriboletus loyo. Next base: position 37,033 of record JBBPSI010000144.1, read on the forward strand.
TGCCGGCGAGACAACTTATTTGGTTGACGGAAATACGTGAGATTCTTGTGGTCGGTAAGAATCTCTACTTGGTGGCCAGTACCTCGCAGGTAGTGGCGCCATTCTTCTAACGCGTGGATGACCGCGAGCAGCTCGCGATCATAGATGTCGTAATTGCGCTCAGCGGGCGAGAGCGTCTTTGAGAGGTAGGCACAGGGATGGAGGTCGCCGTTGACATCCTTCTGCATGAGCACCGCTCCAGTAGCAGTGAGGGAGGCATCCGTCATCACGGCAAACGGCTTCGTGACATCGGGCATAGAGAGAACGGGTTGTCGTAGGAACGACTGTTTGATTGCTTGGAACGCCTGTTCGCAAGCCGGCGTCCATGCCCATGGGGAGTTCTTCTTAGTCAGGTCGTGCAGCGGCTTCGCGATGTGAGAGAAGTCCTGTATGAACCTGCGATAGAAATTGCAAAACCCGATGAAGGACCTGACTGCCTTCACCGAGGTCGGGGGGTTCCATTCGCGAATGGCTTTCAACTTGGTAGGGTCCATCTTGACCTGCCCTTCTCGGACCATCATTCCGAGGTATTCCACTTCTTCGGCATTGAACGAGCACTTTTCCAGTTTGAGGAACAACTTGTGTTCGCGTAGTCGTTCCAGGACATGGATCGTTCGTGCCTCGTGTTCGGCGGAGGTGGCGGAATGAATCAACAGGTCGTCCATGTATATGATCAGCCATCCTTCTGCCATGAGGTCGCCGAAGATGTGGTCCATTAGCGCTTGGAACGTCGCTGGGGAGTTACAAAGTCCGAAGAACATCACGGTGGGTTCGAACAGCCCTTGGGGTGTGATGAAGGCCGCTTTCCAGCGGTCGTTTGGCTTGATGAGGACGTTGTTGTATCCCCAGCGGATGTCCATCTTTGTGAAGATTTTGGACCCTTTGAGACGGTCGACGAGGTCGGAGATGAGGGGAAGAGGATAGGTGTTTTTGACCGTATGAGAATTCAGGTACCTGTAGTCCTGACAGGGGCGTAGCGAGCCATCCTTCTTTGATACGAAGAAGAAGGGGGCAGCCTGAGGAGACTTCGAGGGGGTGATCTTTCCTGACTTGAGGTGTTCCTCGACGAAAGCTTTACAGGCTTCCGACTCTTTTGGGTTCAAGGGGTAGACCTTAGCGACTTTCAGAACGAAGTCTTTGTCGAGGTCAATGGCATGATCGAAAGATCGGGACGGGGGAAGTTCCTCAGTATTCTTCTTGTCAAAAATGTCCGCGAAGGCAGCGAACAGGGTAGGGAGAACTGCTTTCTCCTTGACGGCTTGAGCGGCGATCTCAGTCGCGATGGTTGCTTTTCGAATGGGGTAAGCCTCCCTTGCTGAAGCGTCTACTCGCTTCTTCCAGAGCTTGGCGATCTTGGAGTCTGGGTCCAAGTCAAGGTACCGTACCAGGTACCGTTGAGCGATTGCCCATGTTACGGTAGTGGTATACTTTTTCTCTCCATTACCGTTGGGACTACTTCGCTCGCCTAGCCTTTTACTAGTGCCCGTTGAGCGGTACGAACCGCTCTAAGCTTAGTCATCACTTCCCGCGCACGGACACGCTTTCCCTCATACTCCGGAATCTTCTAGAGTATTCCTTCCGTATATGTAACTTCCCTCCTCTCGCCTTGATTAGGGACATGGTCTGTGCGCAGACCTCAGTAGTATAAAGGCTTTGCCTTTCCACCATGTACTTTATCTAGTTCTACGCAGTAACCTGCTAGCAATTAGTTTCACTCCAGACTCTTAGTGTGCGCACTAAGACATAGTCTGAGACCCAGCTCGGAAACGCTTAAAGAGTCTTGAGGCCACTCCAGAGTGCCTCCTCGCTGTTCTAGTTGTTAGCGCCCAGCGTAACAGCCCGAGGGGAGTCGTGTCGGGGTTTCTTTATTTGATCTGGTAGATCGATATGGCCAGTGGCCCAATCTATTACCGGGTTTGCCTCTCGTAGCCACGGTAATCCCAGGATCATGTTTTCTCGGCCAATGTTGAGGACCAAGAAGCTCCGCTCCTCCTCGGTTTCTCCGATACTGATGGAGATGTTGACCTTGTACCTGATGACTCCTCCTTGGTTATTCGACCCGTCCACATTTTGGGCACTAAGTGGCTTGGGTAGCCGTTCCATCGGCAGTCTCTTTCGCTTCACTAGATCTCGGTCTATGAAGCATCCGCTTGTGCCACTGTCCACCAGGGCGAATGTGTCGACGATTTGTCCCCCTTCATGCGCGAATAACGATACTGGAACTCGGATCGATTGCGCATTGGGATTTGATAATACTACAGGGGCGATTACAAGAGGAGGCGAAGACGTCGAAACTTCCCTCCTTTCTAAAAATCCTTTGGCCATTCTTCGGCCACCTTGGTTGCTGCGATCGGCAGCTTTTCTTCATCCTCATTGAAGCATGCCTTGAGGACATTCAAGACATCTTCTTGCTGGGTGCCTCGACCCTTTAACTCGGACAGGTAGTCGACGAGTGGGGAGGGCTTGGATTCGGGAGGTGCGACGACGGCGGCGCGCGCGCACTGAGGGTTGCGAGGGGGATGAGAGGATGGTCCTCTGGGGTTCTGTCCGTTGCGTGGGGGACGAGGATGGTTGGTAGAACGGCATCCGACTTGGTGGCATATGAAACATTTGTTCTGTTTCATGTGTTCTGCGCGTTGCACAGGAGTAAGTCGGACGGCGTCTATGTCCATAGCGTTGGGGTCCCTTCGGTTGGATGAGGACTTCGAGGGAGAGGAGAAGGTGGGAATGTAGCGCTTCCCGGCGCAGAGGTCATCGATACGTTTGTGCTGTGCGTGGAATGCGGATGTTTTCTCAGCCCATCCGGCAAGCGTGGTAGGCGGTTTCTCACATGAGAGGACCAACTCGGCGAGGCGGGGGTCAAGACCGCGGATGAACCACTCGATGAGCGCCTTCTCATCTATGATTCCTGATTTGGCGGCGAGTAGTTGGAACTCGGTGACATAGGTGTCGTAGCCGTCCTTTTTGTTGGCTTTGTCTTGTGTTAAGTTCCCTAAGTCGATACAGGCACTCTCTCCTACGTCGAAGGGATGGAAAACCCTGTGGAAGTCTTCACAGACGGTGGAGAACTCCCTCTGTTGCGCTGTGGGTCGTCCGTCCAGGAGAAGGCTCATCCACCCTTCAGAGAACATTTTGCCCTTTCCTTCGCTCATTTTCATGAGGAGGGCGTTGATTTTGGACTCGTCATCGGGGAACGCCGTCTGGTTGGCGGCGAAGTAGGTGCGCATGGCGAGGAGCCATCGCGAGGCGTCTTCGTTGAGACCAGAGAAGTCTTTTGGGATGATGTTCTTCTTGTCCGACATGTCGTTGTTGTTATCTTCGTCGTCAGAAGGACCCGCGGGTGGAAAATACGGCGGAGAGGGGGAGCGGGAGTTGTGTGGGGAAACGTGGGGAGTTCTGTCGAGCCAATCGCTTTGATATCCGTCGTCGCTGGGTGCCGGTTCGTCTTCCTGCCCTAGACCCTGGTCCTCGGGTTGGTAAGAGGGTTTGGGGTCCGACTGGGGCAAAGGGGAAAACTGGGGTTGAGGGTCTGGCGGGGCGGGAGAGTGTGGCGGCGATGGGTTGTCGACGACGATGGGTTCCGGTTCGGGGGAGGGAACGCGGAAAGAACGACCGACGCGTCTGGGACGTTGGATGGAAATGTTGGGCGAGGGGGGGGGGCGGCTTTACTGCTGAAGAGCAGAAGCGAGATGAAGATCTAGTTCTTTTGTTACGCTGGGCGCTAACAACTAGAACAGCGAGGAGGCACTCTGGAGTGGCCTCAAGACTCGTGAAGCGTTTCTGAGCTGGGTCTCAGACTATGTCTTAGTGCGCACACTAAGAGTCTGGAGTGAAACTAATTGCTAGCAGGTTACTGCGTAGAACTAGATACCGTTACAGGGTGTAAAGACAGTGGCTTTATACTACTGAGGTCTGCGCACAGACCATGCTCCCTAATCGGGTCGCGAGAGCGAAAGTACAAACGAGGAAAAGATACTCTAGAACGTTCTGGAGTATGAAAGAAAGTGCGTCCGTGCACGGGAAATGATGACTAAGCTAGAGCGGCTCATACCGCTCAACGGGCACTAGTAAAAGGCTAGGCGAGTGAAGTAGTCCCAACGGTAATGGGGAGAAAAAGTATACCACTACCGTAACACATGACGTCTTCCACGCGTCACTCCTGACCCCTTATCGCGAGACTGCGGAACACGGCCCGAATTTTACCAATCCCCCTCCGGAAGAAATAGACGGAGATGAAGAGTATGAGATAGATCGGATCTTGTCCCATCACGGCTCGAAGGGACGCCGCCAATTCCTTGTGTCCTGGAAAGGATACTCCGCAGCAGAGAACACCTGGGAACCAAACGGGAACCTGGTCCATGCGCAGGCCTTGCTCAAGGCTTATAAACTGCACCACCCCAAAGACTTTCCTTCCCCATCTTCGCAGTAACAACTCGAAAATGTCCATCTCCCCAGTCGAAAACAACACTTCTTCTGCTGCCAACGACAACAATGAGAACCTTCCCCTTTCACCGCAACCCCCCGTCCGCTCTTCACGCCTTCCAGTGTCCTCCCGCCGCGTACTGTACGCTGCTGTTTTAGAAAACCCTGTCGCCACCTACGCCTTGGAACAGCGTATGGACTTTACGTGAGACTACGTCCTCCGCACACTCGCTTCCCTCTACCGTTCCTACGCCCTTGCCCGCACCGTTCACACCCGTCTGTGCCCAGACAACCAGCCACCCGTCTATGCCGCAGCCCTTGAGTCCTCCTTGATGGAGGCTAGGGGTTACACCCTCGATATTCTCCACGCCGAAGGATTCGGCTATGTGGTTGACCAACTCCTGCCAGGTATTCTGGCCCCTGTCCTTCGTCCCATCCTCATTGCGCTTGCTCCCAGAGAGCGGCAATTCTACCTACACTCTGCCGACCGCATCGGCTACCTCCGTCCCATGGCTCGCGGCCCCAATCCAGTGCCTTGTTCTCCCCCGGCAAGATCTCCTTCGCCTGTACCTGTTCCAGTGCCATCCGTCCGAAACTCTCCTGCAACCACGTTGGTAGCAGATTTGTCTCGCGAGACAACGGGAGAATCCCTGGAGTCCTTTCGGACTGACGTCGACGAGCCCCAGGTCGCTCGTCGACACTCCCCCCTACCGCCTCGTACAGTGCGTCGCCAGCCTCGCCAGGCGCTACTCCAGGCCGGAGCAATCCCTGGATCCGTCACCCTTACTGCCGCAGGACGAAGAATCGCCAACAGAGCCGTCCGCTCCGTCACCCCCCAACCGTCTACCCGACGAGGCACGCCCGCCATCCAGCTCATTCCCCATGTCACCACCACCGCCGCCACAGCTGGTAGCTCTAATGACTCTTCATACGGACCCCCGCCTCCCTACCTCCCCGGTCGGGGCACTCATGATTCCCCTATCATCGTCGACGACCGATCGCCTGACCCCAGCACGAACTCTGCTCGACCTCGCCTCGTCCATCCGCAACTCTGCTTTGAGTGTGGGACCGCCAGTCACTTTCGCAGGGAATGCCCCAACTACGCCTGTCCCTTCTGCCATCGGATCGCCCCTGGTCATATACAGGAGTTTTGTCCAGAGCGCATCTGCAGCCTATGTGGTGCCGTTGGCCATATCGTCGCCAACTGTATGTTCCGGGACGACACGTGGGCAGACCTCCCTGCCGATGATCCTTATGACTACGACTTCAACGAGGGATCGTCACAATGAGGGGAGTTTTCAAGTTGTGGAGTCGGAGTCTCCACCATGGGAAGGGGGTAATGTTACGGTAGTGGTATACTTTTTCCATCCACTACCACTTGGACTACTTCATTCGCCTAGCTTACTGCTAGTTCCCTTTGAACGGTACCAACCGTTCTAGCTTAGTCATCACTTCCCGCGCACGGACGCACTTTCCCTCACACTCCGGAGTCTTCTGGAATGTTCCTTCCGTATTCGTACTTTCCTTCTTGCGTCTCGATTAGGAACACGGTCTGTGCGCAGACCCCAGTAGTATAAAGGCTCAGCCTTTCCACCATGTACTTTATCTAGTTCTACGCAGCTTTCTGCTAGCAATTAGTTCATTGCCAGACTCTTAGTGCGAGCACTAAGACATAGTCTGAGACTTCTCCAGAATTGTCTCCAGAGTCCTGAGGCCACTCCAGAGTGCCTCCTCGCTGTTCTGATTGTTAGCGCCCAGCGTAACAGGTAACTGATCCAGGGATAGATCCAGCCTGGAGAAGTGCCTGGCGAGGTTGGCAATGCACTGTGTGAGACGGTAAGGGGGAGTGTTGATGAGCGACCTGGGGCTCGTCAACGTCAGTCTGAAAGGACTCAAGGGACTTCCCAGTGGTTTTGCAGGACAAGTCCGCTACCAAGGTGGTTGCGGGAGACTCCTGGGCAGATGGTGCAGGAATAGGGAGTGGTGGAGGAGATCCTTCCACAACAGGGTGAAGGACAGGGGCCAGAATACCTGGCAGGAGCTGATTCATGATGAATCTAAATCCCTTGGCGTGAAGGATGTCTAGGGTGTATCCTTGAGCCTCCATCAGGGAGGACTTGAGGGCAGCAGCATAGACAGGGGGTTGGTTGTCAGGACAGAGGCAGGTATGGACAGTGTGGGCGAGGGCATAAGAGCAATAGAGAGAAGTGAGGGTACAGAGAATGTAGTCTCCAGTGAAATCCATACGTTGCTCAAGAGCATATGTAGCGACAGGGTTTTCTAGCATGGTGGCGTAGAGGACATGGCGGGATGCAACTGGAAGCTGAGATGAGCGGACAGGAGGCTGAGGCAGGAGCAGGGCGTTATTTTCAATGGGGGGAATGGCCATCTTAGTTGTTTACTGAGAAGATGGGAAGGGGAAATCCTTGGGATGGTGCAGTTTATAAGCCCTGAGCAAGGCTTGCACATGGACCAGGTTCCCATTCAGTTCCCAGGTATTCTCCACTGCGGAGTATCCTGGAAAGGATACAAGGAACTGACAGTGTCCCTTCGATCCATGATGGGATAGGATTAGATCAATTTTGTATTCTTCATCTCTGTCTATTTCTTCCGAAGGGGGGTTTGTGTAATTGGGGCCATGTTCCATGGTTTCCCAGTAGGGAGTCAGGAGCGACACATGGAAGACATCATGAATCTTCCAGGTTGGTGGTAGTTGGAGCCTATATGCCACAGGGGAGACAACCTGTGCAATCTCAAACGGTCCTTCCCATCTTGGGGCGAGCTTCTTTGACAGGTACCTGAGTTGAAGGTTGTGCCCTTCGAGCCAAACCTTATCCCCTGCCTTCCATGGGCGGAACTTGGATGAGATCTGTTCCTTCATTAATCGTCATGCCTTCTCATGGGCCTCTAGAGCTTCCATTCAGGCTCCCATGAGTTCCAAGAGTCTGGACTCGAGAGTGGGGAGGAAAGTCTTTCCGATTGGTGGGTAAGATCTTGGTTCATACCCGACCATCAGGGAGATGGGGGTCACGTTGGTTGAAGAGTGGGTCATTGAGTTGTGGGAAAACTCAGCCATGGGGAGTAGCTCGGCCCATCATTCGGGGTGGCCATCACAGAAAATCCCCAAGTATGTCTCCAGCTCTTGGTTGACTCATTCAGTTTCTCCGTCAGTCTGTGGGTGGTAGGCAGAAGAGAGGGCGAGGTCGTAGTCAAGCAGTCTGGTGAGCTCCCTAGCGAAGGCGGAGGCGAACTGAGGTCCTTGGTCTGAGATGCAGCGGGAGTGAATGTTACACTGGAGTGTGAAACAACTAGCAGCGAGCGCTTGAATAGGGGCTCGAGCCTAATCGGGAAGATGGCTGACTCGCGTAGATGATGCTATTGGGCTTCTGCAGAGCAAGTGTCGGCGAGATGTCGTATGGTGGCGACCAGACAAGATCGAGCTGAGGCTTATTGGCTCTATCAGCAGATGGGGTATAAGCTAGATTGCTAGGCACTTGGTAGATGCGTAGAATTAGCTAGGGAAGCCGTACTGTGCTAAGTACACTGGTATATATACTAATAGATACAGTGCACAGACCGAGCTGTGCGTGGCAGCGAAGGCAAAGGGTTATGAGTCTGCTCGAGTCATAATGGCGAATGGAGAAGCGGCAAAGTGCCGGTAACGAGGGAGCGAAGCTCCGAGTAAGATGGTGACATCGTCAGCGAATGAGAAGTGCTGAACATGAAGTGACGATGTCCATGAGGCGAGCCCCACAGGGCAAAGGGGACGTGAACAGCGGAGCCCTTGGATACGGGTCTCGACACGAAGGTACAACGCGTCGTAATCTAATCACGTGCTAGTCATGTGATGCAACAAATGTCATTGGATAAAGAATAAGAGGGCGTGACAGCTCAGCTGTGGGTCCGGCCTGACGGGGTGACGAGACAGGGGCTATCTCAGTGTAGCGTCACTGAGACTCGCAGAATGACCAGGGAAGTGGATAATGTCCACTAGGCAACTAAGGAGCGGGGGATGGGCAGCATCATGAGATGGCGAGGGCGGCGGGGACACGTGAGCGTGGGAAAATGAGTGGCAGGGTACACTTAGGGGTAAAACTGTAACAGTGAAGGCCGAATTGAAGGAAGACTGTTTTGAAAAACAACTTGGCAACTCCTGCCACATCAATGTCCTTGTTGCAAGGGGAATAAATTACCCCCTTCGTTAGCCCATGGTCTATCATGACCATGACTGAATCATATCTGAAAGAGGGAGGGAGACCAGTGATGAGGTTGACAGATACCTGTTCAAAAGGACAAGAGGCCACGCTGGCCAGAGGAGTAAGTGGAGGGACAGTGGGGTGGGTGTTCACTTTATGCACCTGGCAAATGGTGCACCCAGAGATGAAACATTGAATGAGGTTAGCCATGCCAGGCCATCAATAATCTTGTTGCACCAGGTTCTGGGTGCAGAATATCCCACCATGACCGCCAGCAGGGCTTTCGTGCAGGGAGCATATGAGGTAAACACAAGCTGCTTCCAGGATGTAACATTTTTTCCAGAAATATAAATCCTTGCTATCAAAGTCCCAGTTGCCAGCATTCATCTTAGGAAAGAGGGGGGAATCCTTGTAGAGTGCCTGCATGCACCGTTTAATCATAGGGTCTGAGGGGGAGGAGGTAGCAATTTTCTCGGCAAGGGCCAAGTCGATTTTTCTGGTGAATAGGTTATCAGGAAGAAGAGTGACTTCCTGATTGTCAGCAGAGGTATCAACATTGTTGCGTCAGGACAGGGCATCAGCAGGACCCATCTGAGTCCTGGGGATATGGTGAAAAAGCAGGTTGAAATCCTGCAGGAACATGAGCCAACGTGCTTGCCAGCAAGACAACTTGTTGGGTTGGCGGAAGTAAGTGAGATTTTTGTGGTCGGTGAGAATCTCCACTTGATGACCAGTACCCTGAAGGTAGTGTTGCCATTCTTCCAGGGCATGAATGACTGCAAGCAACTCATGATCGTAGATATCGTAGTTGCGTTTGGCAGGTGAGAGCATCTTTGTGTTATGATCATATCATATCACGAGAACTTTACAGACACTTTACAAACATTTTATTACACTTTGTACTATACGGACTACACTTGAACACTAGAGCCAGTCGCATCGTTTAGACTCGGACTCTTCTCCTCCTTTTCCTATGACGAGAGTCACGTGACCATTATCACGTGATACCATGTGACCATGGGAAGCCACATCATGTGACGTCCTATCCTGGGACAATCGTTGCGTACTAGTAGACCTCTTAGTTAGGGTTTCCCCTATTGTTAACCCTAGCCCTACTAGTTACAATCCTCTCTCTACATGATCGTGGACTTAGACGTTTCCTTTGTCTTCCCGATCTCATCTATCCCCATATGGTGATCCTCGTTGGTTCCGCTCTTCTTTAATCACCGTATATCTTCCATTCCTTTAATTACCGCTTCATAGGTCTTGATCCTTGGATCTCGATCTCGGATGCTTTCATACAGATTGTATCTTGATAGATCTTTCTGTCTTCTTTCTCCTTTCAGTGGATCGTATCTTGATAGATCGATCTTGCTTCTTTTCATCTCCACTGTGTGAGAACTCTCTCATGACAGCTTCCATCTCCGCTTCATGAGAACTCTCTCACAATAGCTTCTATCTTTAATGTCCGCTCCCTGAGAACTCTCTCATGGAACGTACTATGTACTTATATATTATAGTAGATAGATAAGGATGACGCACAGCTTGGTCCGTGCGCATTCTCTGTAATCTATAAGTACAAGGCCGGTGAAGCCTGGGTTCCCCCAGTCTTTATCACTTGTATACTTTGCTATCTTTGGTAGTAAGGTGGTATCAGTGGTTCTGGCTCACTGGTTCTTCTGCCAGGAGTAGTGTCCTGCGAGTACATGTCAGAACAGGTATTGGGCCCTGCGAGTGGTTTTGGGTTGTCTCTTCGGAGATGGCTTGGAGTGCGTGCGCCATTGAAAGATGGTGCACAACACTTTGAGAGGTATGTGCAAGGATGCAGGTCACCATTGACATCCTTTTGCATGAGCACAGCTCTGTTATGCTGGGTGCTAACAATTGAACAGCGAGGAGGCACTCTGGAGTGGCCTCGAGACTTGGGAGACGATTGTTACGGTAGTGGTTTACTTTTTCTCCCCATTACCGTTAGGACTATTACATTCACCTAGCCTTTTGCTAGTTCCACTTGAACGGTGACAACCGTTCGTACTTAGTCATCACTTCCCGCGCATGGACGCACTTTCCTTCACACTCCGGAACCTTCTGGAATGTTCCTTCCGTACTTGTACTTTCCTTCTTGCGTCTCGATTAGGAACACGGTCTGTGTGTGTTACAGTTTTACCCCTAAGCGTACCCCGCCACTCGTTTTCCCACGCTCACGCGTCCCCGCCGCCCCCGCCGTCTTGCGATGCCGCCCATCGCCCGCTCCCTAGTCGCCTAGTGGACGTTATCCACTTCCCCGGTCGTTCCTGCGAGTCTCAGTGCCGCTACACTGAGATAGCCCCTGTCTCGTCGCCCCGTCGGGCCGGACCCACAGCTGAGCTGTCGCGTCCCTCTATTCTTTTATCCAATGACATTTGTTACATCACGTGACTAGCACGTGACTAGATTACGACGCGTCAGTACCTTCGCGTCGAGACCCGTATCCAAGGGCTCCGCCGTTCGCGCACCCTTCGCCCTGTGGGGCTCGCCTCATGGACATCGTCGCTTCGACTTCAGCTCTTCCTATTCGCTGACGATGTCGCCATCTTACTCGGAGCATAGCTCCCTCGTTACCGGCACTTTGCCGCTTCCTTCTTTCGCCGCTATGACTCGGACGGACTCATAGCCCTTTGCCCTCGCTGCCACGCACAGCTCGGTCTGTGCACGATACCTTGCAGTATATATGCTCGTACTTAGAGTAGTACGATTTCTCTAGCTAATTCTACGCATCTACCAAGTGCCTAGCAATCTAGCTTATACCCCATCTGCCGATAGAGCCGATAAGCTTCAGCTCGATCTCGTCTGGTCGCCACCATACGACATCTCGCCGACACTTGCTCTGCAGAAGCCCGATAGCGTCGTCTACGCGAGTCGGCCATCTTCCCGATTAGGCTCGAGCCCCTATTCAAGCGCTCACTGCTAGTTGTTTCGCACTCCAGCGTAACAGTGTGCAGACCCTCAGTAGTATAAAGGCTCGGCCTTTCCACCATGTACAGTATCTAGTTCTACGCAGCTTTCTGCTAGCAATTAGTTCATTGCCAGACTCTTAGTGCGAGCACTAAGACATAGTCTGAGACTTCTCCAGAATCGTCTCCAGAGTCTCGAGGCCACTCCAGAGTGCCTCCTCGCTGTTCTGATTGTTAGCGCCCAGCGTAACAACGATTCTGGGTAAGTCTCAGACTATGTCTTAGTGCGCACACTAAGAGTCTGGAATGATACTAATTGCTAGCAGTAGGCTGCGTAGAACTAGATAATGTACATGGTGTAAAGGCCGAGCCTTTATACTACTGAGGTCTGCGCACAGACCATGTTCCTAATCGGGACGCGAGAAGGAATGTTACAAATACGGAAGGAATATTCCAGAAGATTCCGGAGTATGAAGGAAAGCGCGTCCGTGCGCGAGAAATGATGACTAAGTACGAACGGTTGTTACCGTTCAAGTGGAACTAGCAAAAGGCTAGGTGAATGTAATAGTCCCAACGGTAGAGGAGAGAAAAAGTAGAGTACTACCGTAACATTACCCCCTTCCCATGGTGGAGACTCTGACTCCACAACTTGAATGCTCCCCTCACTGAGACTCCCCCTCGTTGACGTCGTAGTCGTAAGCATCATCGGCATTGAAATCCGCCCAGACGTCGTCCCGAAATGTACAGTTGGCGACGATATGGCCAACGGCACCGCAGAGGCCGCATACACGCTCTGGACAAAACTCCTGTATATGACCAGGGTGTACCCCCTAGCCTCCATCAAGGAGGTCTCTAGGGCGGTGGCGTATACGGGCGGCTGGTTGTCGGGGCAGAGGCGAGTGTGGACGGTACGGGCGAGGGCGTAGGAGCGGTAGAGGCTAGCGAGGGTGCGGAGGACATAGTCCCCAGTGAAATCCATACGTTGCTCTAAGGCATACGTAGCGACGGGGTTTTCTAGAACGGCAGCGTAAAGGACGCGGCGAGAGGAAACTGGGAGACGAGAAGAGCGGACGGGGGGTTGAGCTGGAAGCGGGGCGTTGTTTTCAGCAGGAGGAATGGCCATTTTCGAGTTTTCACTGCGAAGATGGGGAGGGAAAGTCCTTCGGGTGGCGCAGCTTATAAGCCTTGAGCAAGGCCTGCGCATGGACCAGGTTCCCATTCGGTTCCCAGGTATTTTCCGCTGCGGAGTATCCTTTCCAGGACACAAGGAATTGGCGGCGTCCCTTGGAGCCGCGGTGCGATAAGATCCGATCGATCTCGTATTCTTCATCTCCGTCTATTTCTTCCGGCGGAGGGTTTGTGAAATTGGGGCCGTGCTCCACAGTCTCGCGATAAGGTGTGAGGAGCGACGCATGGAAGACGTCGTGAATCTTCCAGGTCGGTGGTAATCGGAGTCTGTACGCCACAGGGGAGACAACCTGTGCGATCTCGAATGGTCCTTCCCTTCTTGGGGCGAGCTTCTTGGACGGGTACCTGAGTCGAAGGTTGCGCCCTTCCAGCCAAACCTTATCGCCAGTCTTCCATGGACGGAACTTGGATGAGATCCGTTCCTTCATCAGACGCCGTGCCTTCTCATGGGCTTCTAATGCTTCCGTTCGGGCTCCCGTGAGTTCCGAGAGTCTGGACTCGAGGGCGGGGAGGAAAGTCTTTCCGATTGGAGGATAAGACCTCGGCTCATACCCGACCATCAGGGAGAACGGGGTCACGTTTGTCGAGGAGTGCGTCATTGAGTTGTGGGAAAACTCGGCCATAGGGAGTAGCTCGGCCCATCGTTCGGGGTGACCATCGCAGAAGATCCGGAGATACGTCTCCAGTTCTTGATTGACTCGTTCTGTTTCTCCATCGGTCTGGGGGTGATATGCGGAGGAGAGGGCGAGATCGTAGTCCAGGAGCCTTGCGAGTTCTCGAGCAAAGGCTGACGCGAACTGAGGACCTCTGTCAGAGATGCATCGGGAGTGTAGGCCGAAGCGGAGGAAAACGGTTTTGAAAAATAATTGGGCAACTCCTGCCGCGTCGATGTCTTTGTTGCAAGGGGAATAAATTACCCCCTTCGTAAGCCCATGGTCTACCACGACCATGACTGAATCATAACCCAGAGAAGGAGGAAGACCGGTGATGAGGTCGACCGAGACTTGTTCAAATGGACGAGAGGCCACGCTGGCCAGAGGGGTGAGAGGGGGCACGGTGGGGTGAGTATTAACTTTATGCGCCTGACAAACGGCGCAGCCAGAGACGAAGCGGCGGACCAGATTAGCCATGCCTGGCCACCAATAATCTCGCTGCACCAGGTTCTGGGTGCGGAATATGCCACCGTGACCACCAGCGGGGCTTTCGTGTAAGGATCGGATGAGGTCGACTCGTGCAGCCTCAGGGATATAACGTTTCTTGCGGAAATACAGCTCTTTGCCGTCGAAGTCCCAGTCCCCAGCGTTCATTTTGGGGAAGAGTGGGGAGTCTTCGTAAAGAGCTTGCATGCATCACTTAATCATGGGGTCGCTGGGGGTGGAGGCGGCGATCTTTTCTGCGAGGGCGACGTCAATCTTTCGGGCAAAGAGATTTTCTGGGAGGAGGGTCACTTCCTGGTTGTCGGTGGAAGTGTCAACGTCATCGCGGCGGGACAAAGCATCGGCGGGGCCCATCTGAGTACCCGGGATGTGATGGAAGTGCAGGTCGAAATCCTGCAGGAACATGAGCCAGCGTGCCTGCCGGTGAGACAATTTATTGGGTTGGCGGAAGTACGTGAGATTCTTGTGGTCGGTGAGAATCTCTACTTGATGACCAGTACCTCGCAGGTAGTGGCGCCATTCTTCCAATGCGTGGATGACCGCGAGCAACTCGCGATCATAGATATCGTAGTTGCGCTCTGCGGGCGAGAGCGTCTTTGAGAGGTAGGCGCAAGGATGTAAGTCGCCATTGACATCCTTCTGCATGAGCACCGCTCCCGTAGCAGTGAGGGAGGCGTCCGTCATCACGGCAAATGGCTTCGTGACGTCGGGCATCGAGAGAACAGGTTGGCGAAGGAATGATTGTTTGATGGCTTGGAATGCTTGTTCGCAAGCCGGGGTCCATGCCCACGGGGAGTTCTTCTTTGTGAGGTCATGCAGCGGCTTCGCAATATGGGAGAAGTCCTGAATGAATCTGCGATAAAAATTGCAGAATCCAATGAAGGACCTAACTGCCTTCACTGAGGTCAGTGGGTTCCATTCGTGAATGGCTTTCAACTTGGTGGGGTCCATCTTGACCTGTCCTTCTCGGACCATCATCCCGAGGTATTCAACTTCCTCGGTGTCAAACGAACACTTTTCGAGTTTGAGGAAGAATTTGTGTTCCCTGAGTCTTTCCAGAACATGGATCGTGCGGGCCTCTGTTACGGTAGTGCTCTACTTTTTCTCTCCTCTACTATTGGGACTATTACGTTCACCTAGCCTTTTGCTAGTTCCACTTGAACGGTAGCAACCGTTCGTTACTTAGTCATCATTTCTCGCGCACGGACGCGCTTTCCTTCACACTCCGGAACCTTCTGGAATGTTCCTTCCGTATTTGTATTTTCCTTCTCGCATCCCGATTAGGAACACGGTCTGTGCGCAGACCCCAGTAGTATAAAGGCTCTGCCTTTCCACCATGTACACTATCTAGTTCTACGCAGTCACCTGCTAGCAATTAGTTTCACTCCAGACTCTTAGTGTGCGCACTAAGACATAGTCTGAGACCCAGCTCAGAAACGCTTCACGAGTCTCGAGGCCACTCCAGAGTGCCTCCTCGCTGTTCTAGTTGTTAGCGCCCAGCGTAACAGCCTCATGCTCCGCAGACGTGGCAGAATGGATGAGAAGATCGTCCATGTAAATGATTAGCCAGCCTTCTGCCATGAGATCACCGAAGATATGGTCCATCAACGCTTGGAATGTGGCGGGAGAGTTGCACAGTCCAAAGAACATCACAGTGGGCTCGAACAGCCCTTGGGGAGTGATGAAGGCCGCCTTCCAGCGGTCGTTCGGCTTGATGAGGACGTTGTTGTATCCCCAGCGGATGTCCATCTTGGTGAAAATCTTTGATCCTTTGAGGCAATCGACGAGGTCGGAGATGAGAGGGAGAGGGTAGGCGTTTTTGACCGTGTGGGAGTTCAGATACCGATAGTCCTGACAGGGGCATAGCGAGCCATCTTTCTTGGATACGAAGAAGAAAGGGGCTGCTTGGGGGGACTTGGAGGGAGTGATCTTTCCCGACTTGAGGTGTTCTTCGACGAACGCCTTACATGCCTCTGATTCCTTCGGGTTCAGAGGATAGACTTTAGCGACTTTAGGTACGAAGTCTTTGTCGAGGTCTATGGCGTGGTCGAACGATCGGGATGGGGGAAGCTCCTCGGTGTTCTTCTTGTCAAAAACGTCTGCAAAGGCAGTGAACGGGGTAGGGAGAACTGCTTTCTCCTTGACGACTTGGGCGGCGATCTCGGTCGCGATGGTTGCTTTTCGAATAGGGTAAGCTTCCCTTGCTGAAGCGTCTACTCGCTTCTTCCAGAGCTTGGCGATCTTGGAGTCTGGGTCCAAGTCCAGGTACCGTACTAGGTACCGTTGAGCGATTGCCCGAGGGGAGTCGTGTCGGGGCTTCTTGATTTGATCTGGGAGATCGATATGGCCAGTGGCCCAATCTATTACCGGGTTGGCTTCTCGTAACCACGGTAGTCCCAGGATCATGTTTTCTCTGCCTATGTTGAGGACTAGGAAACTCCGTTCCTCCTCGGTTTCTCCAACTCTGATGGAGAGGGTGACTTTGTGTCGGATGACTCCTCCTTGATTGTTTGACCCAACCACGTTTTGGGCACTAAGTGGCTTGGGCAGCCGTTCCATCGGCAATCTCTTTCGCTTCACTAGATCTCGGTCTATGAAGCATCCGCTTGCGCCGCTGTCTACCAGGGTGAATGTGTCGACGATTTGTTCCCCTTCATGCGCGAATAACGATACTGGAACTCGGATCGATTGCGCATTGGGATTCGATAAAACTACAGGGGCAATTACATGAGGAGGTGAAGATGTCGAAACTTCCCTCCTTTCTAAAAATCCTTTGGCCATTCTTCAGCCACCTTGGTTGCTGCGACGGGCAGCTTTTCTTCGTCTTCGTTAAAACATGCCTTGAGCACATTCAGGACATCTTCTTGCTGGGTGCCTCGACCCTTCAACTCGGACAAGTAGTTGATGAGTGGGGAGGGCTTGGGTTCTGGTTGCGTGACGACGGTGGCGTGCGTGCGCTGAGGGTTGCAAGGGGGGTGAGAGGGCGATCCTCGGGAGTTCTGCCCATTGTGAGGGGGGCGAGGATGGTTGGTCGAACGACACCTGACTTGGTGGCATACGAAACACTTGTTCTGTTTCATGTACTCCGCGTGTTGTACGGAAGTAAGTCGGACTGCGTCGATGTCCATTGCGTTGGGGTCCCTCCTGCTGGACGAGGGCTTGGATGGAGAGGAGAAAGTGGGAATGTAGCGCTTCCCTGCGCAGAAGGTCGTTGATGCGCTTGTGTTGCGCGTGGAACGCGGATGTTTTCTCAGCCCATCCGGCAATGTAAAGGCCGAGCCTTTATACTACTGAGGTCTGCGCACAGACCATGTTCCTAATCGGGACGTGAGAAGGAATGTTACAAATATGGAAGGAATATTCCAGAAGATTCCGGAGTATGAAGGAAAGCGCGTCCGTGCGCGAGAAAGGATGACTAAGTATGAACGGTTTGTTACCATTCAAGTGGAACTAGCAAAAGGCTAGGTGAATGTAATAGTCCCAACGGTAGAGGAGAGAAAAAGTAGAGTACTACCATAACAAGCTCCAGTGGCAGTGAGAGAAGTGTCCATCATGACAGCAAACGGCTTTGTGATATCGGGCATGGAGAGAACAGGTTGGTGGAGGAAGGACTGCTTGATTGCTTGGAACGCCTGCTCACAGATGGGAGTCCAAGTCCAGGGGCATTCTTCTTAGTGAGGTCATGCAGCGGCTTCGCAATGTGGGAGAAGTCCTGGATGAACCTTCGATAGAAATTGCAGAACCTGATGAATGATTGGACCGCCTTCACCGAGATAGGGGGGTTCCATTCGCGAATGGCTTTCAGCTTTGTGGGGTCCATCTTGACCTGTCTTTCCTGGACCATCATGCCAAGGTACTCTACTTCCTCAGCGTTGAACAAACACTTTTCTAGTTTGAGGAAGAGCTTATGCTCTCGAAGTCTTTCCAAGACATGGATTGTTTGTGCTTCATGTTCAGCCGTGGTGGCAGAATGGATCAGGAGGTCGTCCATGTAAATGATCAGCCAACCCTCTGCCATGAGGTCGCTGAAAATGTGATCCATCAATGCCTGGAACATAGCAGGGGAGTTGCAGAGTCTGAAGAACATCACCATTGGTTTGAATAATCCCTGGGGGGTGATGAATGCCGCTTTCCAGCGGTCGTTTGGTTTGATGAGGACGTTGTTGTATCCCCAGCAGATATCCATCTCGGTAAAGATTTTCGATCCTTTGAGATGATCGACGAGGTTGGAGATGAGAGGGAGGGGGTAGGCGTTCTTGACTGTATGGGAGTTCAAATACCGGTAGTCTTGACAGGGGTGGAGCGAGCCATCTTTCTTTGAAACAAAAAAGAAGGGTGCCACTTGGGGTGACTTCGAGGGAGTGATTTTCCCAGACTTGAGGTGTTCTTCGACGAATGCTTTGCATGCCTCCAACTCCTTTGGGTTTAAGGGGTAGACCTTGGTGACTTTTGGAACAAAGTCTTTGTCGAGGTCAATGGTGTGGTTGAATGACCCAGACAGGGGTAGTTCCTTGGTGTTCTTTTTGTTGAAAACGTCTGCAAAGGATTTGAACAAGGCTGGGAGGACTGCTTTCTCCTTGACTGCTTGGGCGGCGATCTCGGTGGCAATGGTTGCTTTTCTGACAGGGTAAGCTTCCCTTGCTGAAGCGTCTACTCGCTTCTTCCAGAGCCCGGAAATCCTGGAGTCTGGGTCCAAATCCAGGTACTGTACCAGGTAACACTGTGCAATTGCCCAAGGGGAATCATGTCAGGGCTTCCTTATTTGATCTGGGAGATCGATGTGGCCAGTGGCCCAATCTATTACCAGGTTTGCTTCTCGTTGTTACGCTAGCAACGCACGGTCGAAT
This sequence comes from Butyriboletus loyo, assembly GCA_038093515.1. Classification (NCBI taxonomy): domain Eukaryota; kingdom Fungi; phylum Basidiomycota; class Agaricomycetes; order Boletales; family Boletaceae; genus Butyriboletus; species Butyriboletus loyo. Next base: position 55,815 of record JBBPSI010000144.1, read on the forward strand.
GCCAGTACGAATGCCTTGTCACACAGGGTCCACTACAGTTGCAGGTATACACAAATACCTGGCAAGTATGAACTAGGAGTTCTAGCTTAGTCCTCAACTGTTGCCAGCGAATAGACAAGTGGTTAAAACTAGGGAATCCTAGTCTAACCACGAGCCTTTATATATTATACAGAGATGCGCACAGACCATGCTGTGCGTGTGATGAACTACTATACATGGCTAGACTAAAGAAGAGAAGCGCAACGGTGATTAACCACACGAGGCGTGGGGATCATAAAGAAGAGAAGTAAACGGAGATTAAATACATGTGTCGTGACGTCATAGAGTCTAGGCCTGGTCTAGGCCATGACATCATATGCTTAGTCAGCATGAGATCACATGTAAGTTCCCACGATCATGTGCGCTATGTCACGTGACCTTTGAAAGTGAAGTTGGAATGAAACAACTAAGTCAAAAAGTGAAAGTGTACAAATAAATGTTATGATTATAACAGAATGTAGTGCTTCCCTGCATGGAGGTCATTGATTCTCTTGTGTTGGGCATGGAAGGCGGATGTTTTGTCAGCCCAACCAGCAAGGGTGGTGGGGACTTTTTCACACAAGAGGACTGCCTCAGCAAGGTGGGGGTCAAGACCATGGATGAACTACTCAATGAGTGCCTTCTCATTGATGATTCCAGACTTGGCTGCAAGGAGCTGGAACTCTGTGACGTAGGTGTCGTACCCGTCCTTGCAGTTGGCCTTGTTCTGGGTGAGGTTTCCCAGATCAATGTGGGCACTCTCTCCTATGTTGAAGGGGTGGAAGACTCTTTGAAAGTCCTCACAGACTGTTTTGAATTCTTTTTGTTGTTCGGTAGGGTGCCCGTCTAAATGGAGAGCCATCCAGCCTTCTGTTACGGTAGTGGTATACTTTTTCCATCCACTACCACTTGGACTACTTCATTCGCCTAGCTTACAGCTAGTTCCTTTTGAACGGTACCAACCGTTCTAGCTTAGTCACCATTTCCCGCGCACGGACGCACTTTCCCTCACACTCCGGAACCTTCTGGAATGTTCCTTCCGTACTTGTACTTTCCTTCTCGCGTCCCGATTAGGAACACGGTCTGTGCGCAGACCCCAGTAGTATAAAGGCTCTGCCTTTCCACCATGTACTTTATCTAGTTCTACGCAGAAACCTGCTAGCAATTAGTATCACTTCCAGACTCTTAGTGTGCGCACTAAGACATAGTCTGAGACCCAGCTCAGAAACGCTTGACGAGTCTCGAGGCCACTCCAGAGTGCCTCCTCGCTGTTCAATTGTTAGCGCCCAGCGTAACAAAAGAACTAGATCTTCACCTCGCTTCTGCTCTTCAGCAGTAAAGCCGCCCCACCCTCGCCCAACATTTCCATCCAACGTCCCAGACGCGTCGGTCGTTCTTTCCGCGTTCCCTCTCCCGAACCGGAACCCATCGTCGTCGACAACCCGTCGCCACCACACACTCCCGCCCCGCCAAACCCTGAACCCGAGTTTTCCCCTTTGCCCCAGTTAGACCCCGAACCCTCATATCAACCCGAGGACCAGGGTCAAGGGCAGGAAGACGAACCGGCACCTAGCAACGACGGATACAGCGACGACTGGCTAGACAGAACCCCACACGTTTCCCCACACGACTCCCGCTCTCCCTCTCCACCGTATTTCCCACCTGCAGACTCCTCTGACGACGAAGACAACGACGAGATGTCCGACAAAGGAAAGATCGTCCCCAAGGACTTCTCTGGTCTCAACGAGGATGCTTCGCGATGGCTCCTCGCCATGCGCACATACTTCGCCGCCAACCAAAATGCGTTCCCCGACGACGAGTCCAAAATCAATGCCCTCCTCATGAAAATGAGCGAAGGGAAAGGCAAGACGTTCTCCGAAGGCTGGATGGGCCTTCTTCTAGACGGAAATCCCACTCCGCGACAAAGGGAGTTCACCACCGTCTGTGAAGACTTCCACCGAGTCTTCCATCCCTTCGACGTCGGAGAAAGTGCTCGCATCGACCTGGGAAACCTGAACCAGAACAGGGCCAACAAGAAAGATGGCTACGACACTTACGTCACGGAGTTCCAACTCCTCGCTGCCAAGTCCGGGATCATAGATGAGAAGGCGCTCATCGAGTGGTTCATTCGCGGTCTCGACCCCCGCCTCGCCGAATCCGTTCTCTCTTGCGAGAAACCTCCTACCACGCTTGCCGGATGGGCCGAGAAAACATCCGCATTCCACGCGCAACACAAGCGCATTGACGACCTCCGCGCCGGGAAGCGCTACATCCCCACCTTCTCCTCCTCCTCCAAGCCTTCGTCCAACAGAAGGGACCCCAACGCGATGGACGTCGACGCCGTCCGACTTACTCCTGTACAACGTGCGGAGTACATGAAGCAGAACAAATGCTTCATATGCCACCAAGTCGGATGTCGTTCAACCAATCATCCTCGCTCTCCACGCAACGGGCAGAGCTCTCGAGGACCGCCCCCTCGTCCCCCTCGCAACCCTCAGCGCACACGCGCCGCCGTCGTCACGCAACCAGAATCCAAGCCCTCCCCACTCGGCGACTACTTGTCCGAGTTGAAGGGTCGAGGCACGCAACAAAAAGATGTCTTGGATGTCCTCAAGGCATGCTTCAATGAAGATGAAGAGAAGCTGCCGATTGCAGCAACCAAGGTGGCCGAAGAATGGCCAAAGGATTTTTGAAAAGGAGGGAAGTTTCGACGTCTTCACCTCCTCTTGTAATCGCCCCTGTAGTTATATCGAACCCCAATGCACAATCAATTCGAGTCCCCGTCTCTCTATTCGTGCACGAAGGGGGTCAAATCGTCGACACATTCGCCCTGGTGGACAGCGGCGCAAGCGGATGCTTCATAGATCGCGATCTAGTGAAGCGAAAGAAATTACCAATGGAACGGTTACCCAAACCACTCAGTGCCCAGAACGTGGACGGGTCAAACAATCAAGGAGGAGTTATTCGACACAAGGTCACCCTCTCCATCAGAGTCGGAGAAACCGAGGAGGAACGGAGTTTCCTAGTCCTCAACATAGGAAAAGAGAACATGATCTTGGGATTGCCGTGGCTACGAGAGGCCAACCCGGTAATAGATTGGGCCACTGGCCACATCGATCTCCCCGATCAAATCAAGAAGCCCCGACATGACTCCCCTCGGGCAATCGCGCAACGGTACCTAGTACGGTACCTTGATTTGGACCCAGACTCCAAAATCGCCAAGCTCTGGAAGAAGCGAGTAGACGCTTCAGCAAGGGACGCCTACCCGGTCCGAAAGGCAACCATCGCGACTGAAATCGCCGCTCAGGCCGTCAAAGAGAAAGCAGTCCTCCCTACCCCGTTTGCCGCCTTTGCAGACGTTTTTGACAAAAAGAACACCGAGGAACTTCCCCCATCCCGATCGTTCGACCATGCCATAGATCTTGACAAAGACTTCGTACCTAAGGTCGCTAAGGTCTATCCTCTGAACCCGAAGGAGTCAGAGGCATGTAAGGCGTTCGTCGAAGAACACCTCAAGTCAGGGAAGATCACCCCTTCTAAGTCCCCGCAAGCAGCCCCCTTCTTCTTCGTGTCAAAGAAGGATGGCTCGCTACGCCCTTGTCAGGACTACAGGTACCTGAACTCGCACACAGTCAAAAACGCCTACCCTCTCCCTCTCATCTCCGACCTCGTCGATCGCCTCAAGGGATCGAAAATCTTCACCAAGATGGATATCCGCTGGGGATACAACAATGTTCTCATCAAGCCGAACGACCGCTGGAAGGCGGCCTTCATCACTCCTCAAGGGCTGTTCGAGCCCACCGTGATGTTTTTCGGACTTTGTAACTCCCCAGCTACGTTCCAGGCTCTAATGGACCACATCTTTGGTAACCTAATGGCAGAAGGATGGCTAATCATCTACATGGACGATCTACTGATCCACTCCGCCACCTCTGAAGAACACGAGGCACGAACGATCCGCGTCCTGGAGCGACTTCGCGAACACAAGTTGTTCCTCAAATTGGAAAAGTGTTCGTTCGATGCCGAAGAAGTGGAGTATCTCGGGATGATGGTCCGAGAAGGACAGGTCAAAATGGACCCGACCAAGTTGAAGGCCATTCGCGAATGGAACCCCCCGACCTCAGTGAAGGCAGTCAGGTCCTTCATTGGGTTTTGCAATTTTTATCGCAGATTCATACAGGACTTCTCTCACATCGCGAAGCCGCTGCATGACCTGACGAAGAAGAACTCCCCATGGGCTTGGACCCCGGCTTGCGAACAAGCGTTCCAAGCAATCAAACAGTCGTTCTTGCGACAACCCGTTCTCTCAATGCCCGATGTCACGAAGCCGTTTGCCGTGATGACGGATGCCTCTCTCACTGCTACTGGAGCAGTGCTCATGCAAAAGGATGTCAATGGCGACCTGCATCCTTGCGCCTACTTATCAAAGACGCTCTCGCCCGCTGAGCGCAATTACGATATCTATGATCGCGAGTTGCTCGCGGTCATTCACGCATTAGAAGAATGGCGCCACTACCTGCGCGGTACTGGTCATCAGGTGGAAATTCTCACCGACCATAAGAATCTCACCTACTTCCACCAACCAAACAAGCTGTCTCGCCGGCAAGCACGCTGGCTTATGTTCCTGCAGGATTTCGACCTGCACTTCCATCACATTCCGGGTACTCAGATGGGCCCGGCCGATGCCTTATCCCGCCGCGACGATGTTGACACTTCCGCCGATAACCAGGAAGTTACCCTCCTCCCCGAAAATCTCTTCGCTCGCAAGATTGACGTTGCTCTTGCTGAAAAGATTGCCGCCTCCACCCCCAGCGACCCTATGATCAAGCGCTGCATGCAAGCCCTTTACGAAGACTCCCCACTCTTCCCCAAAATGAACGCTGGGGACTGGGATTTCGATGGCAAGGAGTTATATTTCCGCAAGAAACGCTACATCCCTGAGGCAGCGCGAGTCGACCTTATCCGCTCCTTACACGAAAGTCCCGCTGGTGGTCACGGTGGCATATTCCGCACCCAGAACTTGGTGCAACGCGATTATTGGTGGCCAGGAATGGCAAATTTAGTCCGCCGCTTCGTCGCCGGCTGCGCTGTTTGTCAGGCGCATAAGGTTAACACTCACCCCACCGTGCCCCCTCTCACCCCTCTGGCCAGTGTGGCCTCCCGTCCGTTTGAACAGGTGTCAGTCGACCTCATCACCGGTCTCCCTCCTTCCCTGGGATACGATTCTGTCATGGTCGTGGTAGACCATGGGCTTACGAAGGGGGTAATTTATTCCCCTTGCAAAAAGGACATCGATGCGGCGGGAGTCGCCAAATTGTTTTTCAAAACGGTTTTCCTTCGCTTTGGACTACACTCTCGCTGCATCTCTGATCGAGGCCCTCAGTTCGCCTCCGCCTTTGCCAGAGAACTCGCGAGGCTCCTGGACTACGACCTCGCCCTTTCCTCCACCTACCACCCTCAGACCGACGGCGAAACAGAACGAGTCAACCAGGAATTAGAGACTTACCTGCGGATCTTCTGTGATGGACACCCGGAACGTTGGGCCGAACTCCTCCCCATGGCCGAATTCTCCCACAATTCGATGACGCATTCATCGACCAACGTGACCCCTTTCTCTCTGATGGTCGGCTACGAGCCAAGATCTTATCCTCCAATCGGAAAGACGTTTCTCCCCGCCCTCGAGTCCAGGCTCTCGGAACTCACGGGAGCCCGAACGGAGGCTTTAGAAGCCCACGAAAAGGCACGCCGCCTGATGAAGGAACGGATCCAGTCCAAGTTCCGCCCGTGGAAGACCGGCGATAAGGTTTGGTTAGAAGGGCGTAACCTGAGACTCAGGTACCCGTCCAAGAAACTCGCCCCGAGAAGGGAAGGGCCGTTCGAGATCGCTCAAGTCGTATCCCCTGTGGCGTACAGACTCCGATTACCACCGACATGGAAGATCCATGACGTCTTCCATGCGTCGCTCCTCACCCCTTATCGTGAAACCGCAGAACATGGTCCGAATTTCACAAACCCTCCTCCGGAAGAAATAGACGGAGATGAAGAGTACGAGATCGATCGGATCTTGTCCCATCGCGGCTCAAAGGGACGCCGTCAATTCCTTGTGTCCTGGAAAGGATACTCCGCAGCAGAAAACACCTGGGAACCAAACGGGAACCTGGTCCATGCGCAGGCCTTGCTCAAGGCTTATAAACTGCGCCACCCCAAAGACTTTCCTTCCCCATCTTCGCAGTAAAACACTCGAAAATGTCCATCTCCCCAGTCGAAAACAATGCTTCTTCTGCTGCCAACGACAACAACGAAAACCTTCCCCTTCCACCGCAACCCCCAGTCCGCTCTTCCCGTCTTCCTGTTTCCTCCCGCCGCGTTCTCTACGCCGCCGTTCTCGAAAATCCCGTTGCCACGTACGCGCTTGAACAGCGCATGGACTTCACCGGGGACTACGTCCTCCGCACCCTCGCCTCTTTATACCGCTCGTACGCCCTCGCCCGTACCGTCCACACACGTCTGTGTCCAGACAACCAACCCCCCGTCTATGCCGCTGCCCTTGAGTCCTCCTTGATGGAGGCTAGGGGCTACACCCTCGATATCCTCCACGCCGAAGGATTCGGTTACGTGGTCGATCAGCTCCTGCCAGGTATTCTGGCTCCAGTCCTCCGCCCCATTCTCATCGCGCTTGCTCCTAGGGAGCGGCAATTTTACCTTCACTCCGCCGACCGCATCGGCTACCTCCGTCCCATGGCTCGCGGCCCCAATCCAGTGCCTCGTCCTCCCCCGGCAAGATCTCCTTCGCCTGTACCTGTTCCAGCGCCACCCGTCCGAAGCTCTCCTGCAACCACGTTGGTAGCAGATTCGTCTCGTGAGACAACAGGAGAATCCTTGGAGTCCTTTCGGACCGACGTCGACGAGCCCCAGGTCGCTCGTCGACACTCCCCCCTCCCGCCTCGTACAGTGCGTCGCCAACCTCGCCAGGCGCTACTCCAGGTCGGAGCAATCCCTGGATCCATCACCCTCACTGCCGCAGGACGAAGAATCGCCAATAGAGCCGTCCGCTCCGTCACCCCCCAACCGTCTACCAGACGAGGCACGCCCGCCATCCAGCTTATTCCCCGTGTCACTACCCCTGCCGTCGCAGCTGGTAGCTCTAATGACTCTTCCTATGGACCCCCGCCACCCTACCTCGCCGGCCGGGGCACTCGTGATTCCCCTATCGTCGTCGACGACAGATCCCCTGACCCCAGCCCGAGCCTTGCTCGACCTCGCCTCGTCCGCCCGCAACTCTGCTTCGAGTGCGGGACCGTCGGCCACTTCCGCAGGGACTGTCCCAACTACACCTGCCCGTTCTGTCATCGGATCGCCCCTGGTCATATACAGGAGTTTTGTCCAGAGCGTATCTGCGGCCTATGTGGAGCCGTTGGCCATATCGTCGCCAACTGCACGTTCCGGGACGACGCGTGGGCGGAGCTCCCTGCTGACGACCCTTACGATTACGACTTCAACGAGGGAGCGTCTCAATGAAGGGAGTTTTCAAGTTGTGGAGTCGGAGTCTCCACCATGGGAAGGGGGTAATGTTACGGTAGTGGTATACTTTTTCCATCCACTACCACTTGGACTACTTCATTCACCTAGCTTACAGCTAGTTCCTTTTGAATGGTACCAACCGTTCTAGCTTAGTCACCATTTCCCGCGCACGGATGCACTTTCCCTCACACTCCGGAACCTTCTGGAATGTTCCTTCCGTACTTGTACTTTCCTTCTCGCGTCCCGATTAGGAACACGGTCTGTGCGCAGACCCCAGTAGTATAAAGGCTCTGCCTTTCCACCATGTACTCTATCTAGTTCTACGCAGCTTCCTGCTAGCAATTAGTATCACTTCCAGACTCTTAGTGTGCGCACTAAGACATAGTCTGAGACCCAGCTCAGAAACGCTTCACGAGTCTCGAGGCCACTCCAGAGTGCCTCCTCGCTGTTCAATTGTTAGCGCCCAGCGTAACACCTTCAGAGAATGTCTTCCCTTTTCCTTTGCTCATTTTCATGAGGAGGGCACTGATTTTTGACTTATTGTCGGGGAAGGCCACTTGATTTGCATCGAAGTAGGTATGCATGGTGAGGAGCCATCGGGAGGCATCCTCGTTCAAGCCAGAGAAGTCCTTGGAGACAATGTTCTTTTTCTCACTGGACATGTCATCGTCATTGTCAGCAATGGGGAATACGGGAGGGTAGTACAGTGGGGACGGAGGGCGAGAGATATGGGGAGTGCAATCAAGGTAGTTGCTGCTATAGTCATCATTGTCTGGTTCCTGTTCAGATCCTTGCCCTAGACCCTGGTCCTCGGGTTGGTAAGAGGGTTCGGGTGTTGAAACGGTAGTGTTCTATTTCTGTATTTCACTTACAGCCACTACGTTTCTAGACTGGTCTATATGACATCATTGTCTAGACCTAGTCACGCTTATCACATTACAAATAGCTCTTATAATGCTATTGGACGATATGCTTAGTCTTATCTCTTATCTCTATTATATTGTCATGTATTTCATACT